>ML101946.1:31802-42730 GCA_003697995.1 Taxidea taxus jeffersonii | reverse complement strand
AAATAAATAAAATCTTAAAAAAAATTTTTTTTTGACTACAGTGTGCTGAATGCAAAAGGCAGGGAGGACCATTCCTCTCAGAGTGTCTTGGCTTACCCATATGCTGAAAATAGTGGGCTCCCAGAACAACCACAGACAGAAACCTCTCAGGGCTGGGCTATCTGACCCCTCGCTCTGGTCCACTTTCTATTTCTTTCGTGCTCCAGAAGCATGAAAAAATAAAGAGCAGCGAGAGGTTTTTCTTCTCAGGACGATTCCCCTGGGCTTGGGACTTTTTCTCCATCTTTCCTTTTTTTCCAGTGTCCCTCTTACTCCATCTCTAGCTAATCCCAGCGCTCAGTTAAATCGTGTCCTTCATCTTCCCTCCTGCGAAAGGGATTTGGGGAGACAAATGAAGTACGTATGAGTCTAAGAACCAGTGTCACTGTACACATTTCATGTACCTATAAAATTCTGAGTGGTCTTTTTTGTTATATTTTCTATTCTAGGCCCTGGGACAGAGCTTCAAACTAGTGTGATGCGGGCAAATGATAAAATATGACCTTCAGCCCTTGGGGTGGTGGGGCAGAGCCTGGAGCCCCCTGCCTGCCATTTTTTAAAATAATTTTTTATAATTTTTAAAACTTTTTTATAAACATATAATGTATTATTAGCTCCAGGGGTACAGGTCTGTGAATAACCAGGTTTACACACTTCACAGTACTCACCATAGCACATGCCCTCCGCAATGTCCATAACCCCACCACCCTCTCCCTACCCCCCTCCCCCCAGCCCCCCTCAGTTTGTTTTATGACATTAAGAGTCTCTTATATTTTGTCTCCCTCCCGATCCCATCTTGTTTCATTTATTCTTTTCCTACCCCCCAAATCCCCCACATTGCATCTCCACTTCCTCATATCAGGGAGATCATATGATAGTTGTCTTTCTCCGATTGACTTATTTCGCTCAGCATAATACCCTCTAGTTCCATCCACATCGTCGCAAATCCTCCGTACCATTTTAAGTTATCAGTGTCTCTTTCATTTATCAGTGTGCCCTACAAATATTACCGTTTTCTGTGTGCTAGGAGGTCAGAAAGCTTGGGAAGTGCTGCTTTACAGTCCTGTTCTTCAGGTCACTGTCCTTTCCGTCCAAACAAATGCCTAAACACTTTCTTCTTTTTTTGTATTGTTCAAGGTTTACGCCTTTGGTCTTTTGCTCAAGATTATCCTAGCAGATGTGATGACTTGGTTGGTGCCTCCTGAACACTGTTCATGGCAAACCTGTACTTGTGTCTTCACTCATTTTCACAGCTTAAGGTCCCCCCCTTTTCTAAATTCCACTTGGAGTTCTATTAGGGTCTCCCAGCTTTGCTCTTCCTTTCTCTTTATATAGGATTTTGTAGATGGGAGCGCACCCAGCTCCTTTCTTATCTGTCAGCTCACTGCTGACCCTGCAGCGGTCATACCCTTTGTTCTTCCCAGTTTTATCTTTTGGGGACATTGATTGACCTGGCCAAGCCCAGAAATGAAAGCTTCCTTCCACCCTCTCCCCGGTTCTCCCATATCAGTGCAAGTGCAGAAATGCAGGGCAGCAGGCTGCTGGGAGCGGGTTGCTCATCATAGTGCTCATTGGTATTTCCCCCTTTATCTCTTCTTTCCTTCATTTTAGAACTTGAATTAGTCTTGGAGCAAAGGAAGGACAAAAAGGTTGTAATTAAGCTGAAAAGTGTTTGTTTGGTTTTTCCAGATGAGAATTCTCCAGCCAACTTCTGGGATTCTAAAAACAGGGGTGTGACTGGAACCCAAAAAGGGCAAATTGTGTGGAGAATTGAACCTGGGCCCTATTTCATGGAACGTAAGTACTAAGCGAGAAATAGAAGTTTGTTACGGAACATTCCATAAATACATGGAAACCTAGGGGGTCTTTCTGAATTTATTCTGAAAGTTTTTGGCTCTGATTTACATATTTATGCCATGTGTCTTCAAAGTGGGGAATATATTGTTTTAGAAAGTGCTCGTTAGAGGATGTTCACATATTTTGAAAAAAGCGTGTGTAAATATGTGTGTGTGTATATATATACACATGCACCTTACATGTACCTTGGGAACGCGTAGTCTGTAAAGCATGTATTTGTTCTATTATTTATTTTAATACTTTACATATTTTATATACCCTGTATCTACATTTGTAATTGATATTTATTGTATTAATTTCAGGGAGCAAAAAAAATAATTCAAGATTTCAGTTAATTAAAGAATCTTATTGGCCTATAGAATACTTGGCTCTCATTTTCCCCAGCAGCAGTAACTACTGCATTTGGGTCCTGGTCTTTACAACGAGGTGAGAGTCGAGGTCATTTTTAAGAACCATAAATTGGCTGCATATAACTCAGCCATAACCCAGTTGACTTGATGATGTATTTTTTGATAAAAATAAATGCTTCTACATAATATATGATTCACAGAATTATCTCCTACCCTCTTATTTAGGGTGAAGGGGAGTACTTATATTTGCCACTAATACTGTTGAGAACATAGTATATACGTTTTTGTGGAAGAGATAGACGTGTGAATGAATACATGATTTACTGGATGGTTCAATTGAACTTTCATATTTGAAGAATTCTTCATTAATGTGAAAAATGGGCTATTTAAAATTTTTCTGAGTTCAGTTTGTGTAAGAATTAGGAGATTTAATATAGGAGAGTGTGTGTATGGACGTTAGTACTGAAGGATGGTACATATGAAACCTTAAAATACAAAGTAAGATTTGATTAAACGAGAACCTGCTATAAGTGAATTGTTACTGAGGTATATAAATTTCTGTAATATAAAAAGTTATTTTCGAAGACGAACATCTGCCACTTTGAATTGCCATTAAATACATCAGATAATTTCTTCCACATCTTTACTGGTAGGTCAGCATTTCCTAACTTTCTCTAATCATGCTTCTCTCCCCAAAGGACTGTCTTTTTTTTCATAGTTCAGTAGCTGGCTAGAGTCTCTCCTGAAACCTTAAGGGGAAATGCAGTTTTTAAGGGAGAATACTTATGATCTATCAACAAGTGAGGGGGCAAAAAAGCAGATAGGTACAACATAAGTCTAACTAATATCATGAGCCACAGGAAAAAATCTGGAAGGAGATTTGCCAAAATGTGAACATGGGTTGTTTCCTAGGAGGTCAGATTATGGGTAATTTGGTTTTTTGGGGCTCATTTCTACTTTTCTTTACTTTCCAACATTTGGCCCAGTGCTGGCATTGCCATCCACTAATGAGAAAAATAAGTGATAAAAGAATGTGGGAGAAAATGGAATGGGTTATTTTCATTCAAGATGATTCCTCCTTGAATCATCTTGGATGAAGATGATTCTTCATCTTCAGAATGAAGATTCCTCCTTTCACTTTGAAAGGATCCCAGGGTTTAAGAGACTGATGTAGCTGAGAAATGTTGCCATCTGAACTTCAGGGGAAAAGGTAAAGCAGCCTTCCTGTTCTCTCCGAAACGTCTGACTGCTAGGAATGATTACCTGTTGATGGAGTGTGCCGATTCATGTTGTGGGGCTCAGGCAAACAACCTGGGAAGAAGTCAGTATCACATACTGCTCTGTTGGAACACGATGTGTGAAAAACCCTATTCGCAGAGTATCCTGCTTGCCATGGTTGGTTTTATTTCTCCTCCCAAAAGCTTTAGAGATTTGTAATGTCCTGGCTGATCAGGATGAATGTTTTTCTTTATAGCTTGCTCTAGTATTTAATAGAAACAAGCTTGACATTGAAGCTAGGAATTGGGAATGAAGAGTAGGGTTTTGTTGTTGTTGTTGTTATTTTCTCCTCTAAATTCCATCTTAATTCTGCACACACAAAATTGGAGATATTGTGTATCATCAATGTAAAACTGGAAATATGTGGTGATTTTTTTTTTTTTTAAGGACTGAGAAAAGTCGTGTTCATTGAAATCTAAGACAGTAAATGAGAATTACGGAAAGATTTGGCTTCAGAGTAAAGTTTGTCTCCATTAATCAAAATGAGGGCCCCTCCAGCACACATCTCTATCCTTTCAATGTAAAAACCTCAGGTGGTATTTTTATGACTGCTTCATAGTATAGTCTGTGTCTTTTACACATCACTTTTTTACCCCATATCTGGCTACAGCAGACCTAAGGGGACTTCCCAGCATAATGAAGTTTTGCTTAAACCTTGGGAGCTGATGGCATGGAATTTATAAAGAATTGGGGGGGGCGGTTAAAGAGCTTCTATATTTTCAGTGTCTGATCTTGAAAACTTACGACATTTAAAAACTTTTGCTTTCATCTTCAGAAAGAAAATTTATCTTTAGCTCATCAGAAGTTCAGGCAAAATAAAATTCTGTGAACATTGACCCAAGTTCATGGGCAAACCTTGATTTGAGCGCTGTCTAAGCTATTTCTGAATGTAAAGATGGCTTTAGTTTGTCTAGATAAAGCCCCAGAGGAGGCAGGCAGCCCAGACTTCTATTATTACAGGCCCTACTTAAATGAATTTGAAGGACAAAGACGGGTTTAATTTTGGGCAGATGACCTTCCCAGGCACTGGACTGAAGGATCAGCTTCCTCTGCACCTACTTGTCATAAGACTGTCAAAGAGTCCTCAGATGAGCGTATGTTTGCTGAAACCGAATGGGTCATCTTTGTAGGATGCATCTTGAGTTTGGAAATCTAAGAGGTTTCTAAGCTGTCTCGTCATGCTCAGCTGTCCCTGTTAGTCGATAGTCTTACACAGACTATGGTCATTCATTTATTCCTTCATTCCTTCCATTCATCTGTCCTTCTGTCTCTCCCCAGACATCACGAGGTATTAAGTGCCAACCTTGTGTCACATGCTCTTCTTCTGGGAGCTCACCAAATCCTGGATCAATGAATGAACTTGGAAATAGTAAACCTCATTGCTGTGTGCCAAACTGCTTTGTGATCATTGAGGAAATATCAGGAAATTGATAATAAATGATCCAGTGTTTTCACGTATCTTACCTGTCTCAGTCCTGGGAAGTAGGCTCGAGGAGGAAACTTAGCCTCAGAGATGTAAGTGGCTTGTGTCCGTAAGAGCCTCGTCTCTGATTGGCACTCCGATTAATTAATATACTTTCCAGGATGCAGTGCCTTGCCAAAACAGAACCTTTATGGGTGGCCTTAGGTGGGGGTGGGCAGGTGGCCTGGGCCTCTTATTTGTATCATCAGAGTCTTTGCTTTAAACATATCCATTCCCAAGCTCCTCCCCACCAACATCAGAATGACCTTTTGTCCCTTGGATGGAGATTTGGTGCTTTTTATTTTCCACTCTCATACTTTAGGTTTGGGATTCTGCTCATCCTCTAATCCTATTAGGTTTCTTCTACATCCACTGATATTGTCTGTCTTTGATTTTCATGAGTGTGTATCTGAGCTTTAGCAGAGGAGGGCTTGGCCATTCAGGTCCCGTTGGCCCTTGTTAAAAGAAGACAACTTGCAGTATCATATAAATGGTAAGTTCACCTATCACTGGAAACGTGGGAAGATTTTCTCAAAACCATGAGGATTAGAATGTGTTTAGTTTTTCCAGTTTGTGGACTCAGAATAAAAGATCCTATGAATAGGAATCATGATATGAAGACTATAATAAAAGCATTTAGGGCAATGGTTAAAATCATACTTTAGAATAAATTGCAGTTAGCTTGATTTTTTTAAAGATTATTCTTTTTTTAAGATCTTATTTATTTATTTATTTGAGAGAGAGAGTGAGAGAGCACAAATGGGGTGAGCAGCGAAGATAGAGAGGGAGAAGCAGGCTTCCCACTGAGCAGGGAGCCCGACGTGGGGCTCCATCCCAGGACCCTGGGGTCATGAGCTGAAGGCAGACGCTTAACCGACTGAACCACCCAGGCACCCCTCAGGATTCTTCTTTTTAAATAAAAATTCTTGAGGGAAGGACATTTCCATTCCTTCCATCTTATGGTTCAGGATATTCGACTTCTAGAAACTTGGGAAAAGTACAGACTTTCTGAATAGGGACAAACTATTAGTGACTGCCTAAGTGAATCTTGTAGCTATGTAAGGTGATGGGCAAATACATAGTCTTTGAAACAAAACCATTCCTTCCAGGGTGTGGCCTGTGGAAACTTTTCAGGGAGGCTTGAAAGGGAGTTTTATACTAATGCCCAGAGTAAATGTAGCTGAGTTGAGGTTGCTGTTAAAAGATTATTTTTGAGGGCGCCTGGGTGGCTCAGTTGGTTGGGCGACTGCCTTCCGCTCAGGTCACGATCCTGGAGTCCTGGGATCGAGTCCCACATCAGGCTCCCAGCTCCATGGGGAGTCTGCTTCTCCCTCTGACCTCCCCTCTCACTCTGTCTCTCTCTCTCAAATAAATAAATAAAATCTTTTAAAAAAAAGATTATTTTTGAATAGGTAGTGTACGAAAAGAGTATAGGTAGCGTTTAAAAGATACAAAAGGTGGAAGTGAGTATCTCCTCAGCTTCATGTCCCGGTCGTCCGTGTCCCCTCCCTGAAGACAACCATTTTACCAGTCTCACTTGATCTATCTGGAGATGTCCTACTCAGATACAAACCCAGAAACAGGACGATTGCTTTTAAAATGCAATGTCCTTACCACGGTTATAGAAACCCCTTTCCTTAGGAGCATGATTATGTTCCTAAACACTATTCGACCTTCCTTCCACCTCCCTGACCTCCCCTCTGCACAAAGAAGCCTGAGGTAACATTGCTCCCTCAGGATCCTCCTCCTGTCTGTGAGGGGATGGAGCTGACATGCTGGTACTCTGGGGGTGTCTTCGTTTGTGTTTATGGAAATTAGAAAGTCAAACATTGAAAAAGAAAGGGGCTTTTATGTCTTGTCAGCATTTAAATAGGGGCTGCCAAATCTCTATTGTAGGAACTCTGTAAATGAAAGTATCCTGAAGATTCCCGAAAGGCACGAAAATATATTTCCATAATTCATGACTGGCTTCAGGAGGGACCTGTGAGGGAGGAAGATGCCATTTGGGTGGTACTTTCTTCCTTCCTCCCAAGGCTAGAGTGGGCCCAACCATTGATAGTCCTCATGGGTTAATGTGGGAGGCCTCACCCTTCTCCTGGCCTGCTGCCCTCTGAGGCAACATGCTTTTAATAAGTGGATTTTGGGGAGAGAAAATACACTTGCTTTTTATAGTCTGAAGGAATATGTGCACGCACACACACACAGGCACACGTATACCTATTTCCAGAATTTGAGGCCAATACCAGGAGACTTCGGCTGCCACGTCGGGTTGTGGAGTGCCCGTTCTCGGGGGGATGGGGTCATTCATTGTTCCTCAGTCTTGCATCTGCCCTGCCCGTGCCTAGGGCTGGCTGGCCCCATGGGTAGTGGGCTCCTCCCTACTTACCTGGTGCCCCGTCATCATTCACCTGCTCACCTTCCCTGTGCTGGATCTATTTCTTGGAAGTAGCTTTTTGTTTTCCTCTGCAGTTAGTGGTTACAAATTATAGCTTAAGTAGAAGCATGAATCCCAGCTCCCCTTTTCTACCCATCTTGAGTCATCTTCTAGGTTACCTCTTTGGACAACTAAAATGTTCAAGCACATTGATCAGAATGCGGCTCTCTCTTTCCTCTCTCTCACTCAAAGGGACGTTGATTAGTTACACCATTTTGTAAAATCTTGACTGACCTCATAAAGCACTAACTAGTATTTGCCAAGGAATGCTCCCACTCCGCTCAGAACATTGCCGTATTTTTAAGGGGCAGAACTGGTGTTCTGCTTGAGGAGCCGGGTCCTTTCAATCTGGGAGCAAATAACTAGAAATTTTTGTTATAGCAAAGAATAAATGGTGCCCAGAATGGGTTCACTAGCAAAACTGGCTGGGCTATTAACATCCTACAAACAAAAATAAGACTTTTTTTTTTTTTTTTTTGGTCTCATAGTCTGTTACATAGCTGCCTGTTAATACCTTACAAAAGAGGAGAGAGCATCCTAATGAGAGGGAGTTAGGGGAAGATGTCTTATAAAAATGCACTTCTCTTTATGGGAGAATGAGCTACCCACTCACTGAGCACTGACTTCATCTATGAGGCGCTGCTGCGGGCAGATTCGCAGACTGCTGCTTGCTAGCATTGCCGCTGTGCGCCTAATGAGCTCCTGCCCGCAGAATTCTTCCGCCCGCATGTCACTGACTGGTTCTGCTTCCGCCGGCTTTGTGCATGGCGCTTAGCTTTGTTCTTTTTCTTTCTTTCTTTCTTTTTTTTTTTCTAAGATTATTTATTTATTTATTTATTTGACAGATAGAGATCACAAGTAGACAGAGAGGAAGGCAGAGAGAGAGAGAGAGAGAGAGGAGGAAGCAGGCTCCCTGCTGAGCAGAGAGCCTGATGCGTGGCTTGATCCCAGGACTCAGGGATCATGACCTGAGCCGAAGGCAGAGGCCTTAGCCCACGGAGCCACCCAGGCGCCCCTTAGCTTTGTTCTTAGAGCATGCGTGCTATTGGCCTTGGAAGAAAGCAAGTGGGGGAGGGAGGGGAAGGTCTGCTCTGATCTACACAGCTGTTATTATTTCGGTAATAACTAAAAGCTTGTGTTCATGTTTGGGAAGGTCATTTGCAGAGGTGATCCCAGGCAAGTGAGGTCATAGTAAAGCTGGAATTCCTGTACACATCATCTTGCTGTTCCTCAAACCCGGCATGCTCCTTCCCCTTTCCCTTTTGCCCCTCCTCACTCACTTGGCTCCATTTTTCTCATCTGTAAGTTTGAGTCCAGACCAGTTTGTTCCATGAGGTCTTTCTGAGTTCACTGTGTCCTCACTCATCTTCTCCGTGGTCTCTACACTCCACCGCCTCGTGGCCCTTTATTTTTAGTGCTTGTCTCTTGTATTGTGTCCTGCCTGTAATCGCCATCCTAAAGCTCCCCTAGAAACACCTGCTAGACCAGAACCCTTCTCTGATCCCCTGGGCATGTGTTGTGATGGGTACATTGTAAAGATCTCCTGCTTGATGATGCCGAGTATCTTGTGAACCACCGCACTGCGAGCATCATACATAATGGAAACACTCAATATTCTACCGCATGATAGAGTGAATTTTTTGAGCTTTAGTATTTTATCATTGATAGGAAACTATAATATGACATTGTATTCTTATATATAGTATTTTAAATCCTGTATAAGTTTCTAAAAGAGGGCTTTTCTTTAATCATTCTATCTGTCTCTTAAAATAGTCAAACCAAATACTCTGCATGAGGCCATTCGGCACAGGGAGGAGAGGCAGTGGACTCTCAGCTTCCTTGGGGAAGTACATCTAGTTGGTCCCACCTTAGTAACCCAGGCGGCTCAGCTGAGAGGGGAGCTTCACTCCTGTGGGCCGGGACTCTTCCCTGTGTGCTGCCCATCAGCATCGTTGCCCATGTCCCTCTACACCTTGGGAAGAGGGCACCTTGCATGACACTGCAATGACCACACAGAAATCCTGGTGGCTGTGGGTTCTATCTCTGGCACATGTTGGCTTCGTGGTCTTTGCCATTGTCATTACTTTCTTAAATCAATAATTGGCATTTGTATTGCTGTTTTATCAAACTCAGACCATATATACATGCACACACGTGCATACACACAGACACATGCACCGCTGTGGGGAGAGAGACGTATTCCACATATATATCCATATCTATCATCTGCTGGTCTATCTATTCCTATCCATCTATCTCTCTGGCAGTGGTTCCTGAATTTTTCCCTGCCCAGGGGCTGCATTGAAGCCACTTGGAAAATTAAAATACAGATCCCCTAACACTTCAGAGTCTGCGACTTCTTCACTCTGTTAGACTGCTTTTTTTTTTTTTTTTTTTTTTTTGCTATTTCCATCGGCGGGGGCAGTCTGTCTATATTGTAGAGGTTGGGAGCAAGGGCTTTGGAGTGGGACAGATTGGGTTTGAGTCCTGACTCTGTCGTTTCCTGTTTGCTTGACCTTTGAAAGCCTCAGCACTTCTTCTGTAAAATGGGGACAGGCATCCCCGCCTCCCAGGGTTGAAGTGAGGATTAAGTAACAACATGAGCAGAGACAAGCACAGTGCACCACCTCGGTCAGAGTGGCTAGTTCAATTCTCCGTGCTACGCTATGCCTGTTTTAGTGTGTTGTTTTGTGTGTTGTTTTTAATCTATTTGGGATGTTTTTAGAAAACGCCAGAGACCATATATAATCAGACAGGAGTTAGTATCCTTTGTTTCTCTGATTGGAAAAGGAGGGATCATTCAAAGAGTCATGAGCAGCATTTTCTGAGAGGTAATGTGGTGGATTTCTTCAATCAACTCCTAAATGACTTGTCTCAATGTTTAAATTATTGTTGTATTTTTTTCCTAATCGATTTGCAGCGGAGATAAAAATCTGTTTTAAATACTACCACGGCATTAGTGGAGCCCTTCGAGCCACGACCCCCTGCATTACCGTGAAGAACCCGGCTGTGATGGTGAGTGCCCCTCATTGTCGGCTTCCTCAGGAGGTCCCCCGGGCCCCACTTTCTATTTTTGCCTGTGCAGCCCAGGCAGGGTTATGGGGAACAATGAAAAAGGAAATGCATAGCAGCATGGGCACTCGCTTAAGGAAAGGGAAGAACTTACAGGCTGGCTTACCTCGATCCATAACACAAATCAGTGGAAAAATCTGATTTGATTTATAACAACTCTGTAAATAGTCACCTCCTCAGAGAATCCATTCAGGAAGCCAACAAGTGAGTAGCTCATCAAACTTAGTCTTAAACTTAGTCTAAATTTCATCTAGGTGACTAGTTGGGAGGAGATGATGGCATTGTATCTTAAGTGAGTTTAATTTACGTGAGCTCAGCGAGTAAAAGGGAAAAATAACAGTTTAAATCATGTGTGATTCTACTTGCCAGTCAATTTTTTTTTAAGATTTTATTTATTTATTTGACAGAGATCACAAGTAGGCAGAGAGAGAGAGAG
>ML101946.1:0-31402 GCA_003697995.1 Taxidea taxus jeffersonii | reverse complement strand
TTGTACAGGGATGGTTGGGTTCAGGTGGTTTGGGAAGATTCTCAGAGTCTAAGATACGTAAAACACTGTAGCTTCTATGAGCCATTAATAAAAATCAGGCCATGAAAGTATAAGAGAAAAACATTGACTCCCATGATATAGAATCTTTATAATGAAGTGTGTGTGTGTGCTTTGTGTATGTGTGTATTGTGTGTATGTATATGTTTATAGACACATGCATTTTTGGAAATAGGAGAGTGGCCATGTAAACTCCCTGAAATTCAGAAAGTCGTCTCTGCAGGTGGCATTTTGAAATTGCCCATACCCATGATGCGGTATCAGTTCTCTCACATCTGGTGGGGACAAGAGACAGCAATTAAATTAAATTAAATTATGTTTCTTTTGAGTGATAATCACTATGAAGAGTAAAATGGGACTATGACAGCATATACTAGTAGGGTTTCTCTTGATCAAGGCCTTCGAAGGCTTCCTTGAAGAAGGTGTGTTTGCAGGACATTCTGAAGGATGAACAGGAGTTACTTAGGTGGAGACGGGGAGGGAAGAGCATTTCAGATAGTAGGAATTGTATGTATAAAATCTCCAGTATTTAAATATTCTTCTCACATTTGAATTACATTTGAATTCCCATGTAATAAACATCGTTTAGAATTTAAAAGACTAATCCATATTTACTATACAGGATTTTGAAGGTCATGAGGAGACATTTACTATACAAGATTTTGAAGGTCATGAGGAGAATAACAATTATTGATTACAAAATCTGCCATGTTACATACTAAGCACTGTATATGCTTTAATTAATCTTCTAAAAAAAACTATAAAACTGGAAAAATGAGTTTTTTTAAAATAATAAAACCTTTGAAAAATTAACTTTGTATGAAATTCGACAGTAGCTTCCAAACATGGTTTTCTGAATTCAGATTTTCTTAGACTTGAGCAGTTTCAGTGATCAGGTATCATCGAAGACAGCAGGACTTATAGGTTGGTGAATATTGATCTCATTCCATTGATTTTGCATTGAGACTACTCTCTCAAAGCCTGTGGATAGTTTGGAGATAATTAATTTCTTCAGACGGGTTTTAGAGAACCTTAAAAGCTTCCCAGATACAGCTCCGGCCATCAGAACCGAATATTTTGGTTCAAAGGATGACTTATGAAATCTGTGGTCAATAGATTCCTGGCTGAGCTGAGACATTTGGGTCTGTATCCATCACCGGTGCCCCATGGACACCTCGTGATGCTGTGTTTCTATTCTGGCATGATGACCACCTCGTTATATGACTTGCGTCTAGTTTGTGGGACTGGATGACAGCATTGACATTGACGAAGCCCTTCGGTGTAATTATTCCGTGACCACGTGCAAAGAACAGTCTTGGGAGAAGTAACTGAGCACCTCTGTAGGGGAGGAAATGAGCTGCCATCCTTTTCACATGGCCTCCTCTCTCATATATCCTCTTGCAGTGAATCAGGGAGTAAAAAGAGTTGTGTCTCTTGTCATTTGCACTTTGACGTCATTGTCATTCATCAGAGTACACAGTGATACGTGTCTCAGGCTCTTAGAACAGGAAATCCTCTGGCTTTGGGGACAGATAAAGGCTGGCATCCCTCACTACCACATATTGTTTCGACACTTGATTGTTGGTATTGCTTCTGCGTTTTCCTGGAAGCAATCTATGGAGTGAGTTTATTTAAAAACTGCTCTCTAAACATCGAGTGCTTTCACCGCTGATGTCCCTATATCTAGCGACAGTGTTTGGCCTTTCCTGGCTTTATTGTCGTGAATGATAACATTGGATTTGTTGAGTACTATTTCAGATGAGCGTTTGCCACAGTTGCAGTAAAGGACACAATCTGTCAATTCTGGGAGAGTTGTTTCACATTAGTCTTTTGCCAGACAGTGGCCTGTTTTTAAAATGAGAATTCAAAGGCATTTTCTTGTGTTTCTATAATAGCTTATAGCATTTTAAATAGGCTTAAGCGAAGACAAACCATGAGCCTTTTCTGTCTCATTTAACTCACTTAGTACCAGTGTGGCTTAGCAGGAAGACGCATCGTGTCTTGGAGGGCACACATCTCTCTGGGCAGTGTGGTCCGTTTGAGGAGAGGCTACGGTTGACCAGGCGTCTGGCCGGACCCGGGACTTGGAGAAGCAGGTTGCCCAGGGTCTGTCTGTCGCAGTAGCGTCCTGTGCTACCGCACCCTGTTCATCGCTCTGTAGCCCAGGGGGTGTGGGGTGCCACCGGGGGAGACAGTTATTGGCCAGTTTGCTGCTGTCTGTTCCGGTCAGGTGGGGATGATGAGTCAGAGGGGAACACCACAATATCATAAACCGCGCATGCTGCTGGAGGGCCAGCCCAGAATTATCAAGTAGCTGCTTTTACGGATGAGATGAAATGAGGATGCTGGGATGGCACCCTAGCCTATTGCTGATGACATTTGAAACATTAGGAATCAGGCAGGTGCCATACAAAATAGTGCTGAAGAAGGGGCAGGAAGTAGAGAAGGAAGTAGAAATTTGTATTTCAAAATCTGAATGGAATTTTGTTTTTTAATTGCTCAACTTTGCTTAGATTAGTAAAGTTTTATCTCTTGGCAGTATATGAGTTTTTAAAATTGAAGTATAGCTAGCAGTGTTATTATTAGTTTCAGGTGTGCAGTATGATGATTCAGCAACTCTGTGCGTTACTCAGGGCTCACGGTGATAAGTGTACTCTTTAATCTCCGTCACCCATTTCTCCCATCCCCCCACCGCCTCTCCCCTGCTAACTACCAATCTGTTCTCTGAATTCAAGAGTTTGGCTTTTTGTTTACCTTTTTTTGTTGTTGTTTGTTCTTTTGTTTTGTTTCTTAAATCCCATAGATGAATAAAATCATGCAGTCTTTATCTTTCTCTGACTAACTCATTTCATTTAGCATTATATTCTCTAGCTCCATCCCTGTTGTTGCAAATGGCAAGGTTTCGTTCTTTTTATGGCTGAGTGATATTCCACTGTGTATATGTACCACATCTTCTTTATCCATTCATCTATCTGTGGACATGGGCTGCTTCCATATCATGGCTATTGTAAGCAAGCAGCAATAAACGTGTGCATATATCTTTTTAAATTAGTGTTTTCAGTTTCTTTGGGTAAATACCCAGTACTGTAATTACTGGATCGTATGGTAATTCTGTTTTTAATTTTTTGAGAACCCCACATGCTGTTTTCCACTGGCTGCACCAGTTTGCATTTGGCGGTATGTGATTTTTAAAGGAGTAAGGGAGTGCTGCAAAGATTAGATGCAATGGTTTAATGTGAAACTTAGAAGAAAAATGTAGTTTCTGTTTTCTAACTATTCAAAATATATCCTGCCTTCACTTCTGTCTCTTAAAGTATTATGGACATCTTTTTTAGAGAAATAGCAAACTCTTGTTCTTCTAGTATACTAACTATAAATTGAACACTAATTGTACATAAATTGAGAGAAGCCTAGATCGGCTTTGTGGTCCATAAATGACTGATTTCAAGTGAGATGTAATTTACTTGAAAGCCTTTAGGAAAACTTTTTTCAATGCAATAACTGGTACAACAGCATTGCAAACTCTTGTCATTGCTAAGTTATCATACCACGTGCCCTGTACCTGCAGCACAAGGAAATAGGAGTTTACAAGGGCAACGGGACCTTCACATGGTCACCCAGAAATATTTGGCAAGAGAGGATAATTCTGCATGTTTGTGGATGACCTTGCTATAAGTCACCTGTGTAGTTTATTCTAAGTTTTCCTGATCTAAAGGAATTTGGTGTTTAGTTTTTAACTGAAAGGATTATTTTAATATGGTAGTAGCAATATAAATGCATTTACTATATCTCAACTATATTCTTATCAAAGAAATAAAAGGACATGAAGTAGGTTGATTCATATCCCAAGGAACTTAGAAGTTTGTGTTGGTTTCATTTGTTGTAAAGACTAAATTGAGGTATGATGCTCTCATCTCTGAGAATATGCATTTATGTCTCGATTCTAAGATTTATAGCTTATAAAAAGGCATATGCTACAATGCATCTTTGACACAAAAAATCATCATGTTTGCAAATGCACATGGCTTCTTAAGAAGGTTGAGTACCAAACTATACCTATGAAACTTCTAATATGTGCTTTTCCTTTGCAGATGGGGGCAGAAGGCATGGAAGGAGGTGCTTCTGGAAATCAGCATTCTCGGAAACTAGTTAGCTTTACCTTGTCAGGTAAGGATGTCTTTAAACGTGATGTCCAGTTTGAAAGTGTATAATTTCAAAGGCGTGAGTGGTCATTTTGGTCTATAGATTCTCATATATGATATATGAACTCATTATTTATATTTTTCGGTAATATTTCTGGAAATTCAAATATATTTCTTACCATTAGATTATTAATATAAACTCAAAGATTATTTCTCCCAGCAGGTTTTCTAGTGATAAAAAGACTAACTATGTATCGTTACTTTAAAAGAACACTGTAGTGTAATATGTGCTTACCCCACGGTAGAACTTCGATTATTGAAAACAAGGTGTGGTTAGCTCATCTAGAGAAAGGAAAAAGTTGGAGACTAAGAAAAATAAGCCAAGGGATGCTCCTCTTTCTGGGAGAAACACACATAAAATTTGGAAAGCTGATAAGACAATTTCTTTGTTTATTTTCTGGTTAGTGAAATATTCTAATTGCTTGTATGTTTATGAATAAAAAAACCACTGCTTTTCAGATTGTGAGTTGGAATTCATTTGTGTTTTGTAAGTTTAACTTATTTGAACCCAGCAGTTTAAAAAAAAAGAATGCAGGGAAAAAAAATCAGAGTTTTACACTAAAGGGAAATATTTTTTCATAGAACATCAGTATATAGAAACTGAAAACTTGCACACACAAAAAGGACACACATCTATGCACATATATCCTGGGTATATATGTATCCTGTATAACCTGTATGTAGGTTACAGTCAAGCAAATCTGAAAGCTACTGATTTAAAAAAATTATTGGCACTTAAAAGTCAAGAATGTGCTAAGAAAATCAGTATTTGAAATGGACTTTTAAAACAGACAACAGTGCTACGATACACACAAAATGCAGTCTAACGGATGTCTGTCACTGTAAGATATTTTGTTTTCATTGTTCCATGGGTGCAGTGCTTCTGAAATTTAAATTAGATTCACTTTTCTTGGCTGCAAAAAGTGTTGTGAATGAAAACTGACAATTCTCAAGAGCGAGAGAAAGCTGATCTTGGAAACAGACATTTCCATGATGCATAATTACCACGAATGACGAAAGTGTGCACATTAGTTCATTGCTGGCCTCGGCCTTTGTAGTGTCCATTTCTGTTCTGGCATGTTCTTTTTCCCGCATGGGAAGTTGCTTACTATGAAAGCCTTTTTTGTTTTGATTCTCTGGTGAATATCAGAAGTCATAAACTGGTGGCTTATGGTCCAAATTTGGCCAATACATATGTTTTGGTTGGACCCCTCAGGGTTTAAAACGTATCTAGATTTTTAGAAGGGTACTTAGAAGTACCACGGCTGGTGGTACCCCCCCCCCCATTATCTGTGTGTCTCCTAAAAACTCTTATTTGGCTACACTTTAGACCTTCACAGTCCTGAGCGGCCACAGGTACAGAAATACTTCATTTATAGGTAGGGAACAAGTAACCAACCTCCATGGCTCAGAAAATTTCAAGTTTGACCATCCCATGGTTTTCTTAGTTTAGAAGCACTGCCCTCCGCTTTCCAGTGATCAGTATCATTCTAAATCTGATGATTTTGACTTGAGCAGATAATAATTAACTCACCATACGAGCATGACCATCTAGAAGCTGAATATCCCAGGACATTTTCCTAAAAAGTAAGAAATAAGCTTTGAGGCCCCCCAAATGCTGCTTCTTTAACTATAATTTCCTCCATCATTCCAGCTCAATGCACATGGTGGCTGGCTACTTTATAACTTGTATTTCCTAATGTATTGCCAAGTATTTGCAGATGGTGTACAGAAATGGCTAAAAATTATAGATGAACTCAATTCTATAATGGTAATTCTGAAAAATTAACCCCATTGTAGCATGTTGACAGTGAATGGTAATATGTATTAATATTTATTAAGCTCTGTAGAATGGCTCCCTGCAGGGGTTCTACTCTTGATTAGGTAAGTAGGCACACAGATAATTGAATTCTACATCTACAACAAAAACTGCACTTAGATGAATATCTTCATCCTCTTCTCCAAATAAGACTTTAAACTAGGATAGTTAACATGTTATATGTAACCATTGTAACTTTGAGTTCTTTTTTGGTCTGTGAGGTTATGTGAACATTTATGAGCAATAAAATATGTGAAAGACAAAAGGGGGAAGCACAAGCAGAGATGACATGGACAAGGGAGTGGAGTAATCAGACTACAAATAATTGGTAGTTTCTTGTATTTATTAAGGAAGATTTATTTGTACAGTGTTTCTTGCGGCCATATTCGGCATGAGAGCTATTTAATAATGACATCTTTCATCCCAGTGGCTTAGTCTCCTGAAGGGATGCTTTTTTTGTTCAAAGGAATGCTTTGCATGAATAATTCAGCCCTGTCAGGCTTTGTAGCAGCCATTTCTGTACATGTTACTCCTCACTGACTGCAAAGAAATCCCTTCTTTAGGAGTAGATTTAATAGCTAAAGAATATTATTCTTCTGTCTTTGAGTCTGAGGCGAGCATAATCAAGAAAGGTAAGAAAATAAATATGCAAATTGTGTTTTTCTCTTACAGCTATTTTATGCTAACTAAAGCCAAATGAAAACATGTAGCATTATTAAATGGATTGTCAGAGGCAGATGCTGTATTAATAATGACTCCACAGCTTGTGAAGTGCTGCGATTGGGGGCTGTAAATAAAATGGCCTCCTCTGCTGCCAGTTAGCTGTCATTGGACAACACGCTAGGCCACAGGTTCTCTTCGGCCATGGGTGAGCCTCTTCCAGGCAGCACTCCCTGGAGAATATGGTTCTGTGGGCAACCCCAGGCCAGTTTTGTCCTACTAAGAAAGACTGTGTTTCAAGAATGGGCTTGAGGGGCACCTCAGTGGCTCTGTTGGTGGGACCTCTGACTCTTGATCTCAGCTTAGGTCTTGATCTCACGGTCGTGTGTTCAGGTCACATGTTGGGCCCATTGTGGAGACAACATTAAAAAAAAAAAAGAATGAGCTTGAGTAGGGTGACTCAGGGGACCTCTTATAATTTGGAGTCACCATAAATTACTGATCTGGGTAATGCAAAGGTCTTTGAAGCATCAGCGGCATCTGAGAATTTCTCTCAGGACCAGGGGTCAGAGAGGTGCCTAGACCGATCATAATCACATCAGGTTACTTAGAAACCATCTACGACTGCAGAAACTTTGAAGATCACTTAGCTCTTGGGCCAGTCTTACCCAAACTGATATTCTCCGAAAGGTCTTGAGGACCCAGTGGATCTGGTTTATTACCTGACATGTTTGCATCCCTTGGCCCGACTCCTTTTAAAAGTATCAGTTTCTCCACATACCAGACTTTAGCCTGACATTTTAGCCACTCAGCTAGTGTGAAATGACAGCTGGTGAATCTAAGACGAGTCTGGAACATTCATCAGGTATATAGGATCCTAAACAGTAATCCCATAATTACTTAATATGGCAGGTGGCATTCACATTTTTAAGAAATATTTCTGGCCTCCTTTTTCCCCCAATATTTATTACATTTGTGGAGTATATAGGACATTTTAAATGTGGGACAACTGAATGTGTACTCTCGAGTTTTACCCCCAATTAAACATAGGTCTATAATTTCATGTATGTATGTAGAAGATTTAACTTTCCTCTCATGAAAGAACATATTAGCATTCTTTTTGAAAAAATAAACTGTTGCCTAAGAATTTCCCTCAAGACACTGTTTGAAATGCTGGTTGCCACACCATGTGCTGATGCATGTTAGAATCAAAATGGTATCTAGGAAAAGTCCATTCAGGTGGGTAAGGTGATGATAAATGTTTGGCTTTACTTTGGTTGCCTGTCAGGAGACCCCTCTCTGTTGGATCTGTCATAATTCACTTGTCCTCACTTATCTAAGCGCTCATAGTGTAAGTAACTCTGTTAGTGTTTTGCTGGTGTTTACCACCCCCCCCTTTCTCGCCCTCCCTCCTCTCTTCCTTTTTAGATCTTAGAGCAGTTGGGCTAAAGAAAGGGATGTTCTTCAATCCTGACCCTTATCTTAAGATGTCCATTCAGCCAGGGAAGAAGAGCAGTTTCCCCACCTGTGCCCACCATGGACAGGAGAGAAGGTCTACTATCATCAGTAACACCACTAATCCGATTTGGCACCGAGAGGTAAGATGATCCTCGGGGCTCTTCTACTTGGCCAGAAGTTGGCTGGAAGTTGGCCAAGTCCTTCTTTGTTCTGCGTATCACTGAGCTGTTTATGAGCATGGCAGGACGACTGAGGGGTCTCGGGGTTCTGTGGGAAAGAGGCTCTGACGAGAAAGCGATAGTTCTTGTGGCCAAGGCCAGGTGTAGGGCAAAGCAAGTGAAGTCCTTACCTCAGGAACATGACTTAAGGGGGGCCAAAAGGCTCAATCATCAAAATTAATATTTTAACGAAATACTTTTTTTTAGAAAAATCAATGCAAAAAAATTCATGATGAACAAATATTAAAATTTTAAATAAGGACAGGGTCAGTAACTGTGCCTTGCAGTGCCGTGTGAGAGTCCAAGCCAGAAGGAAAAGTTAATAACACCAATCCTGTTTTTATTTAAAATTTTTATGTTTTTGTACCCGAAACTGAGACAACACTATATGTTAACTAACTGGAATTAAAATTAAAAACTTAAAAAGCCCTCCCAATCTCTTATGTTTTGTTCTAGTATATACTCAGTGCACATGAAGGGGATTTCTCTCCCTGTAGGCTTTGGCAAAGGTTTTTCGGGTTTCTGGAATTTGGTTAATTAATAAGGCATTGAAGGACTCGTCATCCTGAGTGAAGGCAGACTGTTGATGTGTTGATGACAGATACTGTCGAGTTCCTCACAGCTACATTATGTTACCTGTCATCTTCCTGCAATGCATCATTAAAATCAAGTGAGGGGTTTTCTCGTTCGAACTCAGTAAAGTCAAGGAATGAGCAGAGACATTGTTTGTCATCTAGTGAACAAAGCGTGAGCTCTCCCTCCATTTCTCAGAGATCCAACACATGTTTCACCTACTAGTGTTAGAATGTTTCTGGGTAAACCTTCATTGGGTGTAGGAGTTATACAGTGAATCAGATGATTACCTAAATGTTTAATGACAACAGTATGTCCTAACAGGTTTGTAGAAATATTTCACCGGGGCGGGAGATAATTCAGGGCATCTAAAACGAATTGGAAAAAAAAAAGGTGCGGCTTATTTGTAACTTGCCAGCAGACCAAGACGTTTCTCCTGAGACGTTCCTGTGGTTATTTAAGTGGATGACACATTGCATGTATTCTTACACCTGGTTTAAAAAACTACTTATGATCTCCAAATAGTGAATGACTCTTAAAGGCACAGCACTTAATTTAACACATTTAGAAGCCTAGAAAACGTAACATGCATCTCACTATGAGCTCTAGAAGGAACATAGTGGATATGTTAATGATCCTAGCAATAACTTTCTTTTGCTAACATTTTCTATTTACATACAAAGTTCTTAACCATGTTATCAGTGTATGCCTAAGAAGGCGGCATAAGGGATGAGATCCCCATCTCTCCATTTTGATAATGAAGAAACTGAAGATTGAAGTGTTTATGTAATAGCTTCTCAGAGACAGAGGTAGTGCTTAAACTCAACGCTCTTATTCTCAGAAAATTTTTTTTCTTTTCAGCAGATTCCTAAACTCCATGGTTCTTAGCAGAACTTTAATTGTTATGACTAAATAAACTTAGTGGTGCCTAAGTATAAAACTGGCCAGCGCCATTCGCATCACTGTGGTTGAGTGGATAATGCCAGGGAAGGGGCAATATTGTTCAGGTTAGATTCTGGCCCCATCACGAACTTATCCTGAGATTCTTGTTCTTGAAAATGTTACTTGTAAAGATAACATGAAGGGAATATAGGTGAAAGTCTTTGTAAATGAATAAAGATTTTTATATTTATTTTATATTCTTATTAATAGCCGATCTGATTTTCTCCAGTGGCTTTCCTAAGCAAAACAACAAAGCTTATGTTAACTTCATGTTTTTATTTTTCTGTCCTGTGTGCCTTTTAAATTGAGTACTTCCCATTTAGACATTGTTTCATTCTCATATTTATCAAAGAAATCACAGTATTCTGTAGATGTTCCTACTTTAGCCATTAAGTGAAAGGGTATTTTAATCTATGCTGTACAACTTCTGAATCACGTGGGATGAGGAATTAAATTGCTGGTAATCAAACACAGCAATAATTCAAAAGCATCCTGTAACAGGATATTAAATTTCAAAGAATTGAGATACATTAAATGTAGTAAGTACTAAAATTGTATTGTGCACAATTTAATATTTGATAGCGTCTCCTAAAACTGTTGAACCCGGAAGAGCTGCGTGATGGAAGGGGCTTCTTTTGTCCTGCAGATCCTGAACTGATGCCTTGTAATCACTGTGAATGCTAACGATTCTAAGTAAATGGGGGATGGACACAGGCTGCAGATATTTCTAGCAAGGTAGACTCTAGGTCATTAGGATTTAAGAGATAACATTTTCTATAATAATGAAATGATATAATTTCATATTTGTCTTTCTTCTGAATCAAAATGTTATCTGTTTTTGTTTTCAGAAATATTCCTTTTTTGCACTTCTTACTGATGTCTTAGAAATTGAAATTAAGGACAAATTTGCCAAGAGCCGTCCCATCATCAAGCGTTTCCTGGGGAAACTAACCATTCCAGTCCAGAGACTGCTGGAGCGGCAAGCCATTGGGTAATCAGCCCCCCTTTGTAGGGATCTTGTTGGGATTAGTTTGCACAGAAGCAACTGAAATGAAATTTTGTAGTCCTAGGACTTTTCTTACTGAGAAGAAGTGGTAAGATAATTCTTTTATTTTTATTTATTTATTTTTAAAAGATTTTATTTATTTATTTGAGAGAGAGAGAATGAGAGTGAGAGAGCGTGAGAGTGGAGAGGTCAGAGGGAGAAGCAGACTCCCTGCGAGCAGAGAGCCCGATGCGGGACTCAATCCCAGGACTCCAGGATCATGACCTGAGCCGAAGGCAGTTGCTTAAGCAACTGAGCCACCCAGGCACCCTCAGATAATTCTTTTTAAAAATGAAGTGTTTTTATACTCATTAAACTGTTTAGGACCAAAGCACTTTGTTTTCATTATATACCTTATTATTCTTATTCTTATTCTTATTATTTATTATTTTTTTTGGTATCTATCTATCTATTTATCTGTCTTTTCTGAGATGGGCCTATCATTAGCACTTCAGCATCAAAAGTCATAATACTCAACTGTTTTTGAGTATATTGAAATCTTTCGGTGAAAGTCTCTCCTAGAGCAGGGTTCTAGTGTCAGGTTCACAGCTCCATTATGCTAATTAATCCCATCCAGACAACTCACTGTTCCTGAGAAACAAAAACCACTTTGTTTTAGGGCCATTTAAAACAAGGCCTTAACTGGTATGAAGTATTATTGTAGAATTCCCAGGCCTATACATTCATTCAAACAACTAAAGTTTACTCACTCCGAGAATTTAAAATGTGACTTGATGTCTGTTTTCTTTCTGTGAGCTTTTTGTAAGTTGTGAATAAACTAGTTAAGAAATCACAACATCCCTTATCGCAAACAGTGTATGTATTTTTACGTGGTCATTTCCAGCAAACTCAGTAATGCCACTGCTCTGAGGTAGCACTGAACGTACTGTTTTGGTATCTTTTTCTTTGTAGGAGAACATTATGAACATCTGGGAGTAGTAATAGTAATCATGGTGGTAGTGATAATAGTGGTGGTGGTGATCATGCCGCCATCTTGTTTTGTACCTTCTTCACTGTAAGAAAACATAAACAAATGGTAATGGTGGTCATAGTCTCAGTGACAGCACAAGTAGTAACAGTAGTGGTAACAATAGTAATAAAAGTAGAGAGGCAAAAAAGATGCCTAGAGCTTATTCTATGTAAGGGGTTAAGTTCATTACTCTCATTAGCCCGTGTAACCTCAACAGCTCTGGGAGGTCAGTAGTATGATTATACCCATTTCTGAGATGAGGAATTTGAGGCTAGCTAGCAGGAGGTGGAGCTGGGATTTGAGGGCCGATCAACCTGCTCTAGAATCCTGGCTTCTCTGAGACACTTCACAGACGGGCAGCCATGTGTCATTATTCCAGCTAACTAAGGAAGGTTGCTCATTTATATTCACTCTACAAGCAGTGAACTGTTCTATTTTGGCAAGTCATAATTTATTTGGGCATTCCTCATCTGAAAAATGCAGTGTTTAGACCAGCTGAACTTGAAGGCCCCTTCAAAATCTGAAACTAAGAGATTATAATGGGTTTTAAGTCTCTGGCCATCAGAGATGATGGAATTTGTGATTGAGCCAGCACATGTGACGTAGCAATAGTATGCTGAAATTCTAGGAGCCCGGTTTATCTGATAAAGGCTAGGAAATCACAGTTTTTGCTTCTGGTAGAGATCATATACATTAGGAAGTTTTTTTAAAGTTATTTTTAGGGTTTATAGAAAGTGGAAGATTTTTTAAAAAGTAAGCTAACTATGGTAAATACAGTATATCATTTAATTTATATAATTATCATCATATAGTTTACAGGATATATATGACACATGATAAAAGTGTGAAGTTATATACACCAGTAAGAATGATCAAGGCAATGAAGCTGTTGTTGACTTGTGGGCTTTTCATTTAGTCTTCTAAACAACTGGACACTTCGAGAACTGCCAGTCCTGAATTGATGTGTATTAGAAGAAAGTCCAGCATGAATTTGTAAAATCCTGGAATTATAAAATGTTTCTGCATAGGTATGTTAGAAACATTGTCTGATACAGATACTTGGGGATTTGCTTTATTAGGTAAGGAGGATACTACATATTAGTATATCCGCTACTGATCCCTAAATATATATTCCTGATCTGATTTTTGCTTTCCACCAAGTAACTGACTCATCTTGAGAAGTGCTGGGCTTCCATTCCTTACATGTTTGGCAGATTGCAGCCCTCCGAAGTAGTTGAGGTTTTACAGAGTGTGTTTTGTAGGATGAGCTAGAACTTCTTGCTAATTACCTATTTTGAGAGTATTTGTTTGAATGTGACATTTTTCAGCGAGTGGCCCACATTTGTCCAAAATACACATCACTTTCCTCTGTCCATCCCTCTGGTTACATTAGAGAGAGATGCCTCAGGCAGTGAGAGCACTTTGGCACTTATTTCTTCACAATTGTGTATCATAATAATATATAATGTATTGTTTGCAATCATACATCACCGCAAGAAGCAGGATGAGTCAGGTGAGACTGGCTAAGAACAAAGATGAAAAAGAAAAGAAAAAAAGAAAAAACCCAAAAATAAACAGAAGAAAAATATTTTAAAGAACAAAAATAAAAACAGATAAAGATAAACAAAGAAAGAAAGAGGACAGGTGACGCCTCCGATAGGCCCTCAACAAGGGATGAAACCCTTAGCTCAGATCTCTGAATAGGAGGATTTCCTGTATTTGTATGTTGAATATTTGAATTGAGTATCTGGCCAGTCTGGTTAATAAACAGCACAAACACCTGTTAAAATTCTTCTTTCTAAGCAAAGAGTCTCATTTGTTAATTAATTAAACAAATATGTGTGTATACATATATAGTGTCTACTAAATGTTAAACACAGTGTTCAGTATTGGGGATATGACAGTGAGCAAAACAGATGGAGGCAGTTCTTTTCTTAAAATTCCTATGAAACATTTATTTCCTAGCTAAAATCCCTCACTTTTACAGTTCGTCCGTTTTCAACACCAACACGTTACTGTTACTGCTGAGGAGGAGAAGATGAGGATCAGTTTATTTTTAACAGAGAAAGAAAGGTTTTATTGTTCCAGGACTTAATTCCACAATGTTGAGGACAGGCCCACGTAATTTTTTTTTAATTTTTAATTTTTTATAAACATATAATGTAACCCCACCACCCTCTTCCGACACCCCTCCCCCCTGCCCCCCTCAGTTTGTTTTATGACATTAAGAGTCTCTTTTGGTTTGTCTCCCTCCCGATCCCATCTTGTTTCATTTATTCTTTTCCTACCCCCCAGCCCCCCACCCCCACCCCGTTGCATCTCCACTTCCTCATATCAGGGAGATCATATGATAGTTGTCTTTCTCCACTTTACTTATTTCGCCAAGCATGATACCCTCTAGTTCCATCCATGTCGTTGCAAATAGGCCCACGTAATTTGCGGCTAGGTTCATGCTTTATCGGGCAGAGATCAGGCACCTCTGTGGGTTAGGCGCTGTCTAAATTCTGGGAAGACAGTGGTAAGAGAAAGAAAAAGACAGTCCTGGTATGATGCAGGATATAGCCATTATACAATTACACTTGAACACTTCTGTGTAAAACTAGTATAACTATGCTGTGTAATGGTGAGAAATGCCTGTGTACCGCTTTGCAGAAAAGATTTTTGAAAACTACCGGCTGAAGTAGGACAGGCATGATCAGAATCGCAGTTCCATTTAGATGAGCCATGAGTAAATCATGTCGTTAGAACGTGTGCTGCTGAAAGCGGCCTAGAACCGCTGAGAAGACATAAAGCGAGATGGTGGTCTGTGACTACAGAGCGGGGGATTCGTCCTCGGATGAGTCTGTGTTCTAATCCCCGTTCTGTCCCTCAGTACTTGTGTCTGGCCTCAGAGAAGTCACTCACCCTCCCCACGCCTCTGTGTCCTCCTCTAGAAAACAGAGCGGCCGCTTGCCTCCCACCGTGGCTGAGAGACGGTGCCGGCAAAGCCCTTAGCAGAGTGCGTGTGGCCCACGTGAAGCCCTCACACTGGGAAACGAAAGCATTTTAAAAAAACATCGAGACAAAAACTGCCACAATGTTTCTAGGGCAGAAAAGAAAAAGAAAGAATAAAATAATCTTTCAGTTTTAAGACATTCCTGCTAAGAAGTCAGAAAGAGCCCCAGGAGCTGAACCGGGGTTTTGCAGTCACACGTGTTCTTTTAAAGGGGTAGCGTCTGTGTGGGATTATCCCGAGAAGGTAGAGACCGACATACAAAACCGTGACGTGCGCTGATAGTGAACCGCAGACTAGTGGCTCTAAGCGGCACAGTCGTGCAAATAAACAGTAGGCAAAGGCGTTGGTTTCCTTCCGAAGTTGTCAGTAGAGGGCAGTGTGAGAGCAGAGATGGTGTGATTTCATACTCTGGTTATTTTCTTGCATGATGAAAAAATCAGCTTGAGAACGAAGGTTGCTTCATACAAGGTCATGATGTAATTGCATTTGACTTTGATTAAATAAACAGATTTGAGAAAGAGTGACAACTCCATCCTCAAGGAGGCAGGTGGCCGGAATGGGGGGCCATGGTAGTCAGGGGCAGACACTTCCCATCCTGCTGTCTCCCAACTTCCAGCTCCTACGCCTCAAGTACAGGAGCGAAGTGCCCCCATGTCCTTGTGTGATAGTCCTTACCTGTCGTGTCCTTGTAGGACCAGTTTCCTGTTCTGCTAAACGCTAAGCAAGCAGGCCCTCTACACTTTTATACCTCGGTCAAAAAATACCAGAACCTTTCCCAGCTCCTTGATGACTTCAGAATGCGCTTTGCCTGGTTGCTGTTAGTGAGAGAGCAAACCAGTCCCTGTTCTAACAAGATTTTGGTGCATCCTGGGGTTTATAAGCATTCCTTTGTGGGAATGAATCACATTACATTGGATTATAACGGGCTTTCGAGCGTTGTATTTTCTGGTGAGTTGGACAGTGTTAAGAGAAGTGCGTGAGATCTGCGGGTGGCCTGCCGCAGGAGGTGAAGGCCAACAGCAGTAGTAAGGAAAGCACCATTTCTCCTCTTACAGTGATCAGATGCTCAGCTACAACCTTGGCCGCAGGCTCCCAGCCGACCACGTGAGCGGGTACCTCCAGTTCAAGGTGGAGGTTACGTCTTCTGCGCACGAAGGTGAGAGCACTGTATGACTACATCGCTGTGGGAATAACTCGTTCAGTCTCAACCCATTGTCCATTGACATTTGAACAGAACTTGAATCTGTGTCCTGTTCTGAAACTAAAATAGCTAATCCGGGATTACCTCCTGAAGTTTCCCAAGCAGATGGGCAAGCTTGTTTCTCAAAAAATATCTCTTGGGTTTATGCCTGCGTTGGGAAACTGGGCTCTAGAATTTCCAGGGGCAGTGAACGTAGACGCTTCATCGGTCACACTGACCAACAAGATACTCGCTGGGTAGTGAGCTGCTCATCTCTGCGAGGCAGCCATACTGTAAAGAAGGCGTGCTGGGATGACAGTTTGTTGAACCGAGGGGTGGCCAAGGAATAGAACATGAGAAGTTTTTTGTCATTACCACTGTATTTGAATACATGTTTTCTCCTTCAGATGCTTCTCCAGAAGCTGTTGGCACAATCCTTGGGGTCAACACTGTGAATGGAGACCTCGGAAGCCCTTCTGATGAGGAGGACATGTCGGGGGGCCATCATGACGGCCCCGTGTGTTCCAATGGGCCAGTTTCTGAGGACAGTGCTGCTGACGGGACGCCCAAGCATTCTTTCAGGACTAGCTCCACTCTGGAGATAGACACAGAGGAGTTAACCTCCACTTCCTCGAGGACCTCACCCCCCCGAGGACGTCAGGATTCACTCAATGATTACTTAGATGCCATTGAACACAACAGCCATTCCAGGCCGGGCCCGGCCTCCTGCTCAGAGAGGTCCATGGGCGCCTCTCCCAAGCTAAGGAGTAGTTTTCCCACCGACACGAGACTCAATGCCATGCTTCACATCGACTCGGACGAGGAGGACCACGAGTTCCAGCAAGACCTGGGGTACCCGTCTTCCTTGGAGGAGGAAGGAGGGTTGATAATGTTCGGCAGCACGTCAAGAACTGACGACGCGAGCCTGACGTCGCGGACAAAGCCGGAGGACACCCCGGAGGACACCCCGGCGGCGGCGGAGGCCTCCACCAACGACGCCGCTTCCTTGGAGGAGAAGCCGGAACGTGCTCCCGAGCTGGCGGAGGCCTCCCTGCCCGCAGGCCCGGCCGCTGAGGAAAGCGAAAACGGCCCGGAGGCCCGACCGAGCGCCGACCCGGGCGGCGGCGACCTGTGCGGCTCGCAGGAGGCCGACCAGCCCGCGAGCGGGGCGGACACGGCGACCTCGGACGCGTCGGGGGGAAGCCGCCGCGCCGCCAGCGAGGCCGAGTCCCTGGACCAGGGCTCGGAGCCGTCGCAGGTGTCGTCGGAGACGGAGCCCAGTGACCCGGCCAGGACCGAGAGCGTGAGCGAGGCCAGCACCAGGCCGGAGGGCGAGAGCGACCTGGACGGCGCCGACAGCTCCTGCAACGAGAGCGTCACGACGCAGCTGTCGTCGGTGGACACGCGCGGCTCCTCGCTGGAGAGCGCGCGCTTCCCGGGGACGCCCGCCTTCTCCTCGCAGGAGGACGAGGACGCCGCCGAGCCCGCGGGCAGCGGCCCCGCGCAAGGGTCGCCCGCGTCCCTGCGCGCGCCCAGCCCCCCGCCCGTGCTGCCGGCGCCCAGGGCGGACGAGGAGGCGCCCGCGGCGGCGGACGCGGAGGACGCGGCGGCCTCGGGCCCTGTGCGGCCGCAGGAGGAGGCCGGGGAGGTGTGGCAGCGGCGGGGGAGCCTGGAGGGAGCGGCCGCCCCCGAGGGCCAGCCCCAGGAAGAGGGCGACGCCGGGGATGCCCGTGGGGCGTGTGAAGGGGCCGCTGCCCCGGAGGAGGGCGCCGCCGGAGGTAGGACGCGGGGCAGGCGCGGCGCGGGCGCTCGGGGGCGTCTCGGGGTTGTGTCCGTCGTGGGACTCGTGCGGCAGGTCACGCGGCCGTGGGGCTCCGCGCTCAGCCCTTTTTCCGTAACGGACCTTCTGTTTTGGACCGGAGAGGCCTGTCACGTAGTCTTCCGGTCTCGGGGACGAAAAAGCCAACGGGGCTGGCAGCGTCGCCGTCGGGGGGGCGAGTGCGGCTTTGGGGACCCGCGCCGGGCACCTGCGCCAGAGCTTCGCGCTCTGCCTCCGCCGCAGCGTTGCCGACTGTGCAGCACCTAGAGGGGCCCGAAGTCGGGTGGGGCCCCCGACAGGAAGGAGCCGCGGCCTGAGTGTCGGGGAAGCAAGTTCACACCGAGATTCCTGCCGCGTCCCCGTGGGCGTGGCCCGGCCCGCTGTGACGGTGTCAGGGTCATTCGCTGCGCCCGACGAGCCCGGCCGCAGGAACGGAGTGAGCTTCCTTCTCTGCCCCTTGTTTTTTACCCAAAGGGCCCCCTTCTTCTCCCTCCGCCTTTTTCCCTTTTCTTTTTGCTTCTGTTTCCCTCATCATCTTGTGGCCACGACGGGCCCCTGAAGGCCCGGTGCGTGACCAGGACCCGCCAGGAGAGGAAGACGGCGGTGGGGGGACAGGCAGGCCTCTTCGGGCCCCTCTGCTGACCAGGCGCGCGCTCCGGCTCTTTCCTTGTGTTTCTGTGGAGCCGGGGACGAGAGAGAGACTAGGTCCGGGATGTTCGTTGGGTGTGGCTGTGGTTTGGGGATGGTCTGGTTTTTCACAGAGACTGTTGACCCCGAAGGGGAAAACGCGACCCGAGCACCGTTTCCTCTTTAATCGTAGGTTCTCAAGCCAACGGCCACCAGCCACTGAGATCGCTGCCTTCCGTGCGCCAGGACGTTAGCCGCTACCAGAGGGTGGACGAGGCTCTCCCGCCAAGTAAGCGCCTGCCAGCGCCCAGCTTCAGCCCCGAGGGCGCCTGGGCGACAGGCAGACCCTCCGCACAGGCCGGGGGACGGGCCCTCAGGGCTGCCCCTCGGCACAGCAGCAGCAGACGGGAAGTTGGGAGCCATGACTCCTCTCTGGCACTGTCCTTCCGAAGGGGGACAGCGGGGTTGCCGGGGGAGCGCACGGTACTAGGGTCGGTGCTGTAGTTGGGGAAACAGAACCAGATATTTGGGGCAGTTGGGTTCATAATAGAAAATTTTAAAAATTATGCCTGACAGCAGCATGAATGTTCAGTCGGGAGGCAAACTGGTACGATCTCTTAGAAAAGCCTCACTCTCTGGGATTTACTTCTTTCTGTTCACTTAGAGCATTTTGTCATTAAGTGCAATGTTCTGATTTTTCCCTCGGGGATATGCAGAGACCTTGGTCTACCGTTTATGTGGAGCATGACAGTTATCTGGGGTTTTGAAACATAGGTCATTTCTCTCACTTTTAAGAAACATGTGACACTTGAAGGGGGATGGTTGAGGATGAGGGATTCTGGGAAAACAGTTGTGCAACCTGTATCTGCAGGTCTGAGCGATACCCATGGCCAGTTATAATCTGGACATCATCTAAGCTCTGTTTAACTGTCCAGGATCCCTTCAAACAGTATTGCTCTTTAAGAGCAAGTATTTTGATGAATAGTAACAAAGCTCGGTAAATTCTGCTTGTAGGGGAACACACTGGAAAATATATCTTTCTGCATTATTGCTTTTCCTTCTTATTCAGTCTCTCAGCTCTCCCATCCTGTAGGTGATCCTAGCAAGAAGCTGATGCCCCTGGCCTTCTGTATTTTAAAAATGATGGGACATAAGAACACCTGGGTGGCTCAGTAGGTTAAGCATCTACCTTCAGCTCAGGTCATGATCCCAGGGTCCTGGATCCAGCCCTCGACCGCCTTCCTACTTCAGTGGGGGTGTCTGTTTCTCCCTCTCCCTCTGTTGTTCCCCACCCCCACCCGGTGCTCATGTAAGCCTCGCATGGGCTCCCTGCTCAGTGGGGGTCTGCTTCTCCCTCTGCCCTTCCCTCTGACAGGCTCTCTCAAATAAAAAAAATCTAAACAAAAATGGTGGGACATAAAGGCGAGGGTGCAGGAATATGCATTTGTAGGGCGGAAATGCTGAGTTTTGGTGTTAACAAAAAGGCTGAATGGTACTGTGTACAATTGGCCAAAACACTGGCTTGATTCTTTGGAAATTCTGTTGTGAAGAGCTCCTCCCTTTGCTTATGTATTTTGATAGTTGAGGGTGGTTATTTATAGGAAATACATATTTTAAGCAACTTTTAAAAATAGACCAAGAGATTAATTAACAGTGTGTCATCTGAAGCAGGTGGAGGAATAAAAAAAATTCCTTATTGTTTACCCCAGGAGAAAAGATTAGAGATGGAAGAGAAGAATACCCCTGGGAGACAGTTGGATATAATAGGGAAAAAATGAGTTGGAAACATGAAGAGAGGATTCTGGAAGAGCTTTGTTTGTATGTGTCTGTGGATGAGTAGTAATTTGAGTTTCTGAGGTGTTGCATCACATCAGAGTATGGGTAAACGGCATCTTCTCACCACATCTAATTGCTCTGAATTTTATTAAATCATGATTTTGGTTTCCAGATTGTATTTGATAAAGGCAGGTACTTTTCTGCTGAACCTATGGCCGCCATTTGTGGTATTTCAGTGCATTTATTTAAACATTGATATTTGCATTATATAGAATTTAAGATTTAAAAAAAACAGTTGGTTTATTTTAATAACTTGATATATCTAAGAGCAAAAAAGCAGTTTAATAGTGTATCCAATTTAATGAGTGACTGAAGAGGAGAAAATTCTTAAAACAAATTTTTTTTTTTAAGATTATTTATCTGACAGAGAGAGAGCATGGAGGAGGGACTGAGGGAGAGGGAGAGAAAGAAATAACCCTCAAGTAGACTCCCCAGGGAGTGTGGAACCCCCATGCAGGCCTCCACACAGGGCTCAGTCCCAGGATCCTGAGATCATGACCTGAGCGGGAAGTCAAGAGCTAACTGCTTAGACTGACTGAACCCCTGGGGTACCCCAAGAGGAGAAAAATTCTTAATCCCTTTTATGCAACTTACAATTTGGGTTTTTCTATGATCAAGGATAGGTTACAGACTATGGTCTGAGCATGCCTGATTACTGTTCAGCTCTGTCCTCACGCTGTTTTGGCCCCTCCTATTCTCATGTCTGTCTCATCCTTTTAACACATGATTTAATCACGTGGCTGCTCTTCTAGTTGTCTGTCCCCAACCTAACCAGTTCTCTGCCTTCCTTTCCTAACCGGGCAGCTCTGCCACCACCTCGGGCCAGGCCTCCGACTTGGAGCTGTGGCATTCCACATACCACACTGTCTTGTGCCTTCTGCCTTCAAGCAGGGTCTCCGGGGAGGCTCGGCCACAGGGCGCCTGGTTGGAGTCTACAGATTAGTCCGTCCCTTAAATGACCGGGCTAAGAGTTGGACTTTTAACCCTGAGCATTATAACACTCAAACTCGCCTAGTGCTTCATAGTTTACAGAGCACGTTTACATCCTTTATTTTTTATTCTTTGTTACCCTTCTATGAAGTGGGTCAAGTGGGTAGAAATTGGCTAAAATGATTCTTTAATTTCATAGATGGAGAAACTGAAGCCCAGATAAATTAAGTAACTTGTTTACAATCTCTACTTTACTAGTTGAAACAGAGTCTTAAACCTTCCTTCTCTGCTATCAAATATTCTGATCTGAGATTAGAAGGGAAGGGACTCCAGTGCGGGTAGATGAATGTAAATTCTGAAAGTTACTTAGCAGCAGAGTAGTGGCATATGTGATGGCGTGTCACCTGCTGGGTACAAGCATCACCTTAAATAAGAGGTTTTGGGGGCTTCACTGAAACTTCCTTCTGTCGTAGTATTTTGAGGTCAGACCTAGGAAGGCTCAAAAAGCGCTCAACTTTCTTCTCCTTTTCCTGGATTAAGATTACTCAGCAAGACTCTTCCCCAGAGGCCCTGAAGTCTAAGAAAAGTGGTTGTGGCGACAATGAGAGCATTACCCAGACAGGTTTGCTCTCTTAAGCCTTTGTATCAGACTCAGAAGCACGTTTTCCAACTTGTGTCGGTCACTGTCCACAACCCTCAGCAGGGCAGGCTGCTGAAACATTGTACCTTGGGCTTTGATGCCCTCCTCCCCCATTCTTGATTCTTGCATTTCTTTTCCTAATTATTATTGTTGTTACTTGAGCTTATTTTCACCTTAAGAACCTTGTGCACTAACATATAGCAAGGAAACCACCCAGCAGATTTAGGCTTCTCTCTGAAGATTTACTGACACGATGAAGGGGATCAGCGGTGTCCCTTGCTGTATCTTTTCCCTGTCACAGCTGATCGTGGGGTGGTCTGTGCATCAGTGTTACAATGTAGTCTCTGGACGTCTGTTTGATCTCTTTTTATGTAAAGTGGTTTTCCTTGTTTGTTTGCTTCTGTGTCCAGTCTTATTCCTCCTATATCAGGAGCGGGGACCTGATCTTGGACTTAGTCTAGAGATGACAAAGCTGTAGCTATGTTCTACCGATTGTTTTTAGAATCTTACTCTTGCTTCAGGCCATGGGCCCTGTGATATGACCTTGTGAGCTGTGTAACTCCAGCCCCTGGCTGAGAGGGGTTCTTGTGATCCACGATACAACTCTGTACAACTCCAGGTCTTAAGGGCAGCACGGCACTGTGGAGAGCCTTCCCTGGAAACGGCTTAAACCTGAATCCACACTGAGCGCCTTCAGAATTTGCTGATCTTTTTTTTAAATTTTAATTTTATTTTTTCAGTGTTCCAAGATTCATTGTTTATGCACCACACCCAGTTCTCCGTGCAATATGTGCCCTCCTGATCTTCTGAGGTCATGGATGGCCCTGACTGCTGGAGGCAGGTCAGGACCGATGAAGCCAACTGGAATGTCATTAGCATGACAGATCTTGGTCATTTTAGCGTGAAGATAAGCTCACCCCCTTCTGAAAAACTATTTCATTTTATTTTTCTTACTGGCTGAGGTATAATTGTGACTTAATCCCTTGCTGCACTGGGGACAACAAGGAACTGTTGAGTGTTTTTCCCCCACAAGGGTAGGAATTAGGAATGGGATTAGACTCGCAACGAACCATCTAGATTAGTGGACCCTGGTAGGATCCCAGGGTTCTTGCCACGGTGTTAGGACCAGCGTACTACTTAGGTGGTAAGTTCAAATGGGCAGGTCTGGAGAAACACAGGAGAATGTTTATCATTTTTTGTGGTTGTGCTGCACTTTCATTATTAAAGCATCCTTTGAAATGAAGGTTTAAAATAAGGCTGTGAATCTCAAAGGTATAATTAATCTAACTTTCTACTATGTTTAAGGCTAGGGGCTCTTATTTTGTAGAGCTTAAAAGTGAGTTTTAAGAGCTGAATTGATACTTTTAATCTAAAAAGCTACTTTCTTTAAAAATGGGCTTAAGGTCCACCACAGACAGCTGTTTGAAATTTTAAAATATTTTTCTTTAAATATAATATACATGCAGAAAAGAGCACATTCCGCCTGCTAAATCCTCCAAGACTGAACATATGTGTGTGTCAGTGCCCCGTCACTGGGGCCTGGAAGTCTCTTGGGGCCCCTTTCAATCACTAACCTGCCTCCTGAAGGGGAAATGGACCTACTAGGCTGCCTCCCAAAATCACAGATAAGTTAACTTACTTTTGTACTTTGTACAAATGGTATATACCTCCTTGACTGTTGAAATAAGGAAAAACTAATCTTTCAAACACTGCTGTCCATCATCTACCACAAAAGCTTAATTTTTTCCTTAGAATACCTTCAGTTCATTATAATTTTATCATCTCACCCTGTGGTAAAAACACCATGGTTTTTATAATTTCTTATACTGGTTTATACATTTACTTCCCAATGTTCAGTTTCCTCATATTTCTAAACCCAGTTATAACTCATTCAGGTCCCACTTGGATCCTCTCAAGCCCTTGGTTCATGTGGTTCTTGCTTCCCCTGAAATGTCATCCTTTCTGTCTAGTCACCGATCTTCTTCCCAGTCTCAGCACTCTCCCAGATGTGTTCACGGCCTCATTTCATCACCAGCTGGACAGTCCAGTGGAGACCAAGGTCTAGTGTGAAAGGACTGGGAAAGAAGCCTGATGAGATGAAGAGGGATCCTAGGGATGACCCCTGCTCCCTTACCACATATGCTGATTCTAAAAGTTGGAAGTTAAGACCTTCCTTACTCTGCCTCCCTCCAGGGCCCTGCCTAGGGATTAATGCTGTGACTGTGGCCTCCGTGTACTTTTACACACTTTCCAACTCTGATGTCCCCTATTGCCCAGCTATTCAAAGGGGGCTGTTCTGTTTGAGTCTCAGGGTGTCTCCCAGTCCAGCGGCTCCTGGATTTCAGCTGGAGTCTTTAGGATGAAGTTTTGTTTCTTGTGAGCCTCTATGTTGTGATCTCTGAGAAATCTAGCATTAATGCCATGGGTTTGTCTAGTAACTTAACTACTTATAAAGTTCTTATAAATTTATGTCGGTGTTCCTCAGATTTTAGTGTATCTAGGAGTCACTTAAAATGGTTGTCAAAAATGTAGATGACCGAGTCCTAGCTTCAGATAGTCTGATCTTGCCCATCGGAGGTGTGTCCTGGGAATCTGCATTTTTATTGATCCTCAAAGTGATTCTGATACCTACTGCCAGAGTCCCACACTTTGAGAAGCATTTCTATAGGTAACAGTTCTCAAACCTTGTTATTGCCATGAAGCTCTTAATGCAAATAAAATCTTTTGTGCAAGACCAGTAGGCACAAGAGGTACTACTGGGGCTGCAGTGGCTGACACGGGCTTGGCAGGTCCTCAGGACCTCAAGGCCCCTGGCTCTATACAGCTAAATTAATTAGAGTTTAGTTTGCCAATTCAGGCCAGACGTGAGATGCTGATAGGTGCGCACTAACCCTAATGGAGAAAAATGGGTGTCACTTTGAAGAGTCTTACAATTTTAGAACCGAAAGGGACCTTAGCAAGGTATAATTCTGCCCTCTGATTTTTCAGAGAAAGAAACTGTGGCTCAGAGGTGTAGTGATTTGTTGAAGGTCACAGAACAAAGGTGTGACAGGCCATGGCCGGAAGCCCCAGGCCTTCTGCTTCCCACTGTGGTGCACACATCCCAATACGTTGTCCTCAGACACATTGCGCCCTGATTATACACCCATTTTACAATACGGCAAGACAAGGAAGTCACCGCCAAGTTCCCAGTCTTCTAATCCTGCTTGTCTGATTTTATCATGGTCTCTGAAAGAACTTTGATGCTGAGCAGTGAGTTCTCATATGCTTACTTCTACCAAGAATAAACTAGGCCCAGTATAAAATTTTATAAGAAACCATACCCACCTCTCTCCACCCTGCAAGGAAACTTTGGTAGATAAATTAGAGAGCTGATCTTTCTACGGGCACTTCTGCTGTCTTTGTCTGGATGGAAGTGTACACTTGGGTAAGAGTCAACAACAGAACAGTCTTTCTGACCTAATGTTAAGCGTCCATTTGAAATCAGCAAGACAGCATTTCTCCTTAGGGGATCTTAAGTAGCCTCCCTGTAAAGGTAGGACATCGATAGGGATAGTCTTAATGAGCATCCAATGTTCTATGTTCTCTGAAAGCAAATTCTCGGACCTCATATTCTTATTCTTCTCATTGCACATGGCGATGTCTTTGTTGAAATTCATTAAGGTTATTCCTGGAGTTTGTGGAAAGTGACTACAAGAATCATTCTTTGTTATGATTTTATGTTATTGAAATTACTTGTTCATTCACTTCATGCTATGTGTAAGGTATAGTGGTAAATATATGTGGGGATTCCCCACTCTCCCTCCTCACCCATTTTGTTACCCATATGGCCCTTATAGAGACCGTATTCAGTGGGGTAAATTCCTGTGTAGTTCGTTCAAGGAAAAAGTTTTGTCTTTGAAGATAATTATTTTACTTTCTTTTGTCAGAAAGTGGAAAGTATGCCACAATAGTGTTTTCTTTTCTGCTTTAACTGCCAGAAAACTTAGAGCCAAATTTGAGTTATAAACTTATCTTGGGAGCTTGGCAGCACCTCTGTTTCTACTTTTTAAAGTTGGTTGCTATTCTGTTGGTTGGTTGCTATTTTATCCCTAATTGACCTAATCTACATTTTTTTAAATTAAAAGCTACTGTAGACACTTTTGGAGAAAGAAATGGCCCTTTGTTTTCTTGTGCATTTGAGTTGCATATACGATGTGCTTGAGTTATCCTGGCTTTAATGAGATGGAATAATTGGTTCCAAAATCTTTGAGATGGGAAAGTATGCAAAGAGCAAAGCATAACAATGGAATAGATCAAAGGATTTTTGGAAAATGGTTCCTGAAAATGCTCTAATGGAGTTCCTATTTGTCAGCTTATGGCAGGCTGATCAAACGGCTCATTGATGGGATTGCGACTGTGTCCAAAGAATTCAGATTTGGCAGGCTGGTTCGTTGTGAGTCTGTGTTACCTTGGAGCATGAGTGGCACTGATTTGCCTTTTTGTCTGTGTCGTGCTTTTTCTCAGCCCAGTTTTTCTTTTTCTTGCCATTTGTCATAAATTGCCATGTGCTAGGATCAACAAAAACAGATCTTTCCACCCCCAGGTCCCCACTGAGGCAGCCCTCAGTGATCAGCTGCTGCTGGCGAGGGTCTACCATTCAGGGCTTTCCAACCCTGAGAACTGTGTTAGAATACGCGCTCTCTTCACCGCCAGAGTAAATGCCATAGGTGGTCAGCAGCCAACACGCCTTCCTCCTAGTCTGCAGGGTCAGACCGACCCACAGTGTCTCTTGATAACCTATGTGATCACATGGGGAGTTTTGAAATAACTGAGCAGCTAAGGAGAAAAGTGTTTATTAATTTCAAAACACATTTTACATAGAAATAGAAATGTATAAAAACTTCACTGGTTAAGGAGTAGATTTCTGTTTTATTTTTTAAAGATTTATTTATTTGAGAGAGAGAGAGAGTGTGAGTGAGTGGGGGTGGAAAGGGGGAGAGGAAGAGAAAGAATCCCAAGCAGGCTCCATGAAGCAGGCTCCACACCCAGCGTGGAGCCCGATGCGGGGTTCGATCCCACAACCCTGAGATCATGACCTGAGCTGAAATCCGGAGCTGGACATGTAACTGGCCGAACCAGTTTTTGTATATTGTATATAAGTTGCACTTCCCAACCACAGTCAGTTTCAAAATTTTGCCTTTTGCAAAGATCAGCTCATACCTTGTGTATTTTGATAGGAGAATGGTCTGTTAGAGAGTCATAGAGGAGGTCTAAGTCTGGAGATCGTTCTGCTTTCTGTTTCTACCGAACATGCACTTACGTATTTGTTTACAAAGGTGAACAGACTTAATCAAGAGATTGCTTAAACATAAAATTAAATAATATTTTAAAATGTTGTATTTCCTTGAGGTTGGAGGCAAGTAATCACCCTTATTCTGAAAATGTATTCATCTTCGGGAAAGTGCAAATGGAAGTTTGTAGATAATGATACTATTTGATGACTGGGCTAGCATTATTTTCTTCTGAAGACTACATTTACCAGAATTGTATGTAAATATGCACTTGGAAGCTTCCAGCTCTACTTTCTTTCACTCTGGAAGAAAAGAGGGAGGAAAATCAATTTTTGGTGAAAATAGTCATTGACATCAATTTCAAAGTCTTCTGATACCAACAATTTGTATTTTTGAAACACTGGTGCTCACACGTGAAGATGGGCCTTGTGGACAGGTCTGGAAGGATTCTCTGCATTGAGGGATCCTTTAAAGTGAGGGTATTCCACACCCAGGGTATGTTTACTAACTGATCACGGCAGATCCTGAAGTGGACTGCGGGAGGTGCCTGCTGATGTGGTGAGATGTGTGTTATTAGCCCCAATTTCTAGCACGTCAGGGAAAACCCGTGCTGGGATCCATGAACCACATTCACGGCCTCTGCTCCTCCTCTAACCCCTCTCCGTGCATTCCTACTGTGTAGACTGGGAGGCACGCATCGACAGCCACGGCAGGATCTTCTACGTGGATCACGTCAACAGAACCACCACGTGGCAGCGGCCCACAGCGCCCCCGGCCCCCCAGGTGCTGCAGAGGTCCAACTCCATACAGCAGATGGAGCAGCTGAACCGGAGGTGAGGATGGGCGTTTCCGCTCTGCCTGTAGCGTGGTTGGGCTTATGTTCACGTGGGCCGCAGTAGAAAACATGGTTGTCTTTCTCTCATCGGTGGGTGACCTGTCATGAACATGTAGCTGGTACCTCTTTTGATTTATAGTCTTCACTGAACTTCTCTTGGTTGAAAAAATAAAAACCACAGGCATACACTGCTTGTTTGGAAACTGGAGAGGAAATAAGTAATGACGACCCCTTTCACCAACCCAAGGCATTGATTTTTAGTAAAAACAGAATTTATATGTATATATGAAGCCAAATATCTTTCTAAATACCTAGAATCTCTATTCGTCATACGCCTTTATTATCAGCTAAGCTTTTTAAATGTCATCCTTTTGTGAAAATTAATGGCAATGAAATAAAAAAGTTCTTTTCTTTAACAGTATAAGAGTTTAATTTTCTTTAAGGGCCACTGTTTCTTTTTTTTCCCCAGTTTTATTACTTTGTTAGGAAAATGTTCCACAAACAACAGACAGAAGGAATTCAATGCATTGTAATTTGCTTAAACAACAGATGGCCCAGAAGGTCAGGGAATGGATAAAGGTATAAAGTTTGGGGAGGAGATTTTGGCTGAGGCTGAGAGGATAGCGGAAATCTCTGGGCCCTGGGGGAACAGTTGGGTCCATCATTTTGGAGGCTGCTGTGATGTCATGCTAGGCTGCTGATTTTAGGTACCAGAGTATCCGCAGAACCATGACGAACGAGAGGCCTGAGGAAAATACCCACGCTATCGATGGGGCAGTGGAGGAAGCTGACTTTCACCAAGCCAGTGCAGGTGAGAGCCCGTGGGCTGGTTTGGTTTGTAACCTCACAAAAGTAGAAAACAAATAATAAGGATCTCCAACAGATGAGGTTTTTCCTTTAGTGAACTTTTAATCTTCAGTAAGATCTGGTAATCCAGTGCAAATAATAGAATTCACCAAAGACCACTTCTAATCCTCGACTTTTTACTAGTGCTAAGAGGAGAATCACAAAACTAGATAGAATATAAATAACTATTTATAGAAAAAGATAATTTCTAGATGTGTAGGATAGAGGAAAATGGTTGAATCTGATCACTTAAAACATCTAAGCATGCATTAAAATGTTAATAGTGGCTAGAAATACTCCATTCCTTTTCAGTCAGCTCTTATCTGTGAATTTCCATCGAAGCAAAGAGTATGTTTGGAGGATGAAAATAATAGTAAATGATGTAGCTATTCTTTGGCTCTTTTAAAACATAGATGGAAGTGAATAGATATGTTTCCACTACATGGAAAGATTTCCCTGAAAGCCTTTGTGGTCTGCCCCATCCAGATTTCCGGCGGGAGAACGTCCTGCCCCACTCTACCTCTAGATCCAGGCTCACATTGCTGTTACAGTCTCCCCCTGTGAAGTTCCTCATCAGCCCAGAGTTCTTCACCGTGCTGCATTCTAACCCTGTGAGTATCAAGTCTGAGAGTTTGTGGCGGAGAAAGGGGCAGGCCAAAGGAAATTATCCTGGTTTGCATAATGAATTGTGAGAATGTTAAGAGCTTTTTACCGAGCACTAAGTGTGTTCCAAGGTCTGTGTTAAGCACTATGTATGTTCTAATCCATTTGGTTCCAATACACCTATAAGTCAGATGAAGCTGAATAAAGATAAAGAAACTGAAGCAGAGAAGTTAAAACTTTCGTTAAGATATGGGCTTCCAGTGATGGAATGACCGAATCAATGGGACTAAAATCTGTAGCCTAGGAACAGCCAATGGTATTGTAATAGCACTGGATGGTGACAGTTGGTGGCTATAGTTGTGCTGACCATAGCCCAGAGTAGGAAGTTGTCAAGTCTCTGAGTGGTACACCTGAAACTAATGTGACATGGTGTGTGTACCATACATAAAAAACCCCTAAAACAAAGAAACCATTCCTAAAGTTACACCTCTACTAAGTGGCGTCATTGGGGTTAAAATTCCAGGGATATGGACTCTAGAGGCTATGCCCTTAACAACCACCTTATTTCGCCTGCAAAATATAACAAAGTATCTGAGCGTTGACAGCAGGCAGTGGTCAGATCCGTTTGTGAGATTGTGGCCCACACTCTCCGAAAGAGAAAATGCAAATGTTGTACATTGCTGTAATCCGAAAACTAAACCAATAAACAGAGGCACATTTAAAGATCGATGAAATAGAGCCGGCCGGGTAATTCCTGCAGAAAACTTCTGCAGTGGGACTGCTAGGACAGCCCTTCGGCATGGCTGGTAGGTCAAGAGCACAGAACACCCTGAAAGTCAAGTTTGAGCCTGGGAAGGTGGGCAGAAGCCAGGTTACATGACCTAGACTCATACATGGGACAAATTTGGGAAAGGGTAAGACTCTTATACAAAGGACAGTGGGCTAACATTTGCAGTTGTTACTATAAAACATTATCATTCTGTGGCGGGAAGAGCTTTAGGCTTGAAGTCAGTAGCTCAAGTTTTCCTTTGTTTATCTGTTTGTCCCTTTATTCATGGATTCATTCAACCAGAATGTATTAAATGCTGTGACTTGGCCTGGACAGTCTAGACTGGGGATAGAGTGCTCAACAGGATGGAGCAGATTATAATAACAAACTAGTGGACCAGAAAAGCTCATTCAGGTGGTGCGGTGTGACATGAGGCACCATACATAGGGCGAGGGTGTACTGGAGGATGAGCTCCCGGAGGCACTGCTTTAGATGGGGTGGACGGGAAGACCTCTTTGGGGGAGCCACATTTAAGCTCTTTGTAAAATGTCCAGAAGCCAGTGAGTAAAGGTCTGGGAGCAGAACCTTCCTTGCCAAGGAAAAGCAAAGGCTGTAAGGCTTGCATGAGTCTGATGTGGTATATAATGTCAGAGAGGTGAGCAGGGCTTCAGAATGTAGAGCTGGTGTGATCTGGCAAACAGTTTGGGCTTTTTTCTAAATGGATTTCTTCTAAGGGGATTTCCTGTAGGGGTCTAATGTCAATGTTTATAAGTTCCTTCTAGCTGCTTAGCTGAGCATAGGTTTTAGAGGGCAAGGCTGGCGCCAGGGACACAAGTGAAAAGGCCCAACAGGTGAGACATAGAAGGAGCTGGGACTAGTGTAGTAGCAGTAGAGATGGTGACAAGGGGATGAATATGGGGAAATGCTTTGGAGGAAGAGCAGACATTCTTGTTAATACTTTAGAGGGTGGGGACAAGAGAAAAGAAAGGCTTCCAGAAAGAGCAGTTGATTGGATAGTAGTGTTCAAGGGTTTGCTGATAAATGTTCAACAGCAGCTGTGGGAGAGAGAGAGAGAGTGTGTGTGTGTGTGTGTGTGTGTGTGTGT
>RCUC01131804.1:0-35359 GCA_003697995.1 Taxidea taxus jeffersonii | reverse complement strand
GTTTCTTTGCTTATAAACCTTTCCTACAACATTGCTTTGAAAGGAGAAAAATTATAGAGGATAAATGTGTACAATTTTCATACTATGTATGTGTATAGCATATTCCTTAATATTGAACTGCTTGGTCACAAGCAATATGAGTATCTCACTAAGATTCTATTCCTCTACAATGGAGAAGACCTTGTTTCTCTTGTCTGTGCATAGCTAAATCCTATGTATTTTCTTTCTCTCTCTTTTTTTAAAATATTTTATTTATTTATTTGACAGAGACACAGCAAGGGAGGGAACACAAGTAGGGGGAGTGGGAGAGGGAGAAGCAGACTGTCCCCCAAGCAGGGAGACCAACGTGGGGCTCGATCCCAGGACCCAGGGATAATGACCTGAGTCGAAGGCAGACGCTTAACTGACTGAGCCACCCAGTGCCCCAAATCCTCTATATTTTCTCAACCACATCAGCTTCCCTCAAACCCCATTGCACTCACCCTATCCTACCTCAAAATAATTTCTTGCTTCTCTTATGCTAACCCCTTTCCAAGAGGTCTCATTTTTTCTTGTTATTGTAGTACAGTCACCAGTGAACCTCATAATAACCTATAGTCTTCTGGAAAAGATTGGATTATGCTCAGTATCATGATTATTAAAGTATATGAATACTCATTATAATTTAGATATATTTAAATTATATCTAATATATTTAAAAATACATCAGATATCTGACATATAGTTTTAAAATATTCTCTACCTGCCTTCCATGTTACATAATAAACTACTAACTACATTTTTTAAAATTTAACTTCAGCTTTCCTTCCTTAGGTGCTGGGTGCTTGGAAAAGGATCCATTGTGAGAATCCTAACCAAATTGTTATGTTCTTGTAGCAGAAACCCAAATACATTCCTTAATGGATGATACAGTACTTTCTAATTTTTTTTTTGAAGAAAAGTCAGCTAGAAGTTGAATAATGACTACTACATTTAAAATTGTAAACATTTGGGACGCCTGGGTGGCTCAGTTGGTTAAGCGGCTGCCTTCGGCTCAGGTCATGATCCCAGCGTCCTGGGATCGAGTCCCACATCGGGCTCCTTGCTCGGCAGGGAGCCTGCTCCTCCCTCTGCCTTTCTGCCTGCCTCTCTGTCTGCCTGTGCTCGCTCTTTCTAATAAATAAATATAAAAAAAAATTGTAAACATTTTTTTGTTAAAGCAATTCTGGTGTAATGAAACCAAAGGATCCTTTTCTATAATTACTTAGAAAATAGCAACATGTTGATGCAGAGGGAAATACTCATAACTTAATAAATTTAGCAATTTTGAATAGCAAAGATTCTGGTTAATGTTTAAAATTTGTCAGTCTACTAGTTTTCTTCTTGACAGACTTTTTTTTTTCTTGATGTGATTTTGGCATTAGGACTATTAGGGACATTAGAATCCCACAGAAAGGAGTATGTCTAGATAGGATGTCTCTGATTACCTATCTCTATTCTGAAGGTTAGTAACACTTGTGAGGCATATGTCCATGGCTTATAGGAGTGCGTAGGTATGATTACCCCTTTCTCCATTGTAGAGGAGTAAAATCTTAGTGAGATACTCATAAAGCATATTAACCTATGAGAAATTCATCTAACCCAGATGGCAAATAGTCTCCTCTCATGTGCCAAATCTAATAGGTTAATAGTGGCTTCTTGGAGTCTTATTTGGGGCATAATTCTTGGGTTTTTAACTGGATTCTTGAATTTTAATGAATTAGCTTTATTGTGATTAGTGCTTGTGTGATGCTGCACCTTTTTCTATTTTTTTTTACTTTTAACCTAAGTGTATATTAACATTTTAAGTAGGATTCATTGAGATTACATGTAGTTAAAACTTTCTAGCTCATTTGAAAATCCGTGCCTTTTAATCAAGTAATTTAGACTACTTACATTTAATATACCAATCAGTATGGTTGCATTTCATTCGCTATCTTTATATTTGTATTTTGTCTGTCACATTGTTTTCCTTTTTATCTTTTTTCCTTAACTTCTTATGGATTAGTTGGGTATTTCATTTTATTTGTACCATTGGCTTATGAGCTTTATCTTTTTGTTTTCTCTTTTTAGTGGTTTTCCTAGGGTTTATATAACTCTTTATCACATCCTATCTTCAAATAATCTTACTCAGTTTCACATATAATCTAAGAGCTTTTAAACAGTGTATTTCCATTTTCCCTCCTGTTCTTTGTGTTGTTGTTGTCATATTTTTACTTCCATATAAATCATAACCAAAATAATATATTGTTTGTACTTTGCTTCTTTTTTTTAAAAGATTTTATTTATTTATTTGACAGGCAGAGATCACAAGTAGGCAGAGAGGCAGGCGGCGGGGGGAGAGGGGGAGGCAGGCTCCCTGCTGAGCAGAGAGCCCGATGTGGGGCTCGATCCCAGGACCCTGGGATCATGACCGGAGCCGAAGGCAGAGGCCTTAACCCACTGAACCACCCAGGCGCCCCTGGACTTTTGCTTTTAACAGTCAATTATCTTTTAAAGAAATGTATAAGTGAGAAAATGTCTTTTATATCCTTACACATATTTAGCATTTCTAGTTCTTTTCTTATGTAGGTCTGCCAGTGCCAAACCTTTTAACATTTGATTGCTTGAAATGTTTTATTTATTGGGTTTTTTCCTCCATTTGTGATAGATATTTTCATTGGATATAGAATTGTCAGTTAATAGTTTTGTTGTTTGGGTTTGATTTTTCTTGTCACATGTCAGAATATTTTTCTCTTGCCTTTCATTTGCATAATTTCTGATGACAAATATGTATTAGTTTCCTATAGTTGCTATTTAAAAAATTACCACAGCTTTGTTGATGTAAAACAACACATTTATTATCTTACAGCTCCGGAGATCAGAAATCCAAATTGAGGGGCACCTGGGTGGCTCAGTGGGTTAAAGCCTCTGCCTTTGGCTCAGGTCATAGTCTCAGGGTCCTGGGATCGAGCCCCGCATAGGGCTCTCTGCTTGGCAGGGAGCCTGCTTCCTCCTCTCTCTCTCTGCCTGCCTCTCTGCCTACTTGTGATCTCGGTCTGTCAAATAAATAAATAAAATCTCTTAAAAAAATCCAAATTGACCTTGTTGAGTTAAAATTATGGGGTCAGCCGGGCTTTCCTTCTTCTGGAAACTCTATGGTAGAATTTATTTCCTTGACTTTTTCAAATTCTTGAGGTTTCCCCCATTCCTTGACTCTGAGTCTTCTCGCATCTTCAAAGTCAGCAATAGCTGAGAAGTTTTTCTTATGTTGTATCACTTTGACACTGATTTTCTTGCCTCTCTCTTTCACTTCTAAGGACTTTGTGATTACTTTGGGCCAATCTAGATAATACAAGATGAATTTTCATCTCTGTATCAGCTGATTAGCAACATTGACTCCATCTGCAACCTCAATTTCCCCTTGACATGTAACATAGCATATTCACAGATTATGAAGATTAAGACATAAACATCTTTGGAAGGCCATTATTCTGCCTCCCACAAAGTCTTTGGTAATTTTTATTTTTGTTCCTTGAAATAAAATGTATTTCCTCCCACTTCTGACTGTTTTAAAATTTTGTGTTTATTGATTTTTTTTTAGGATTTGGATTGTAATGTACATTTTTGTATGTGTATCTATATTGTTTTTATTGTTTGGAGTTAATTGACCCCTTGGATCTAGGAATTTATAGTTTTTAATCAGATTTGGAAAACCTTTGGCCATTATTCCTTTAGTTACTTTTCTGCTCCGGCTCTCTTCTTTCACTACTCCAGTGTCCCATGTGCTGGACTGTCTACTATTGTCCCTAAGTCATCAAGTCTTGGCTAGTCTTTTCAGCCTTTTCTTCTGTATGTTTCAGTTGGGATAGATCCTATTATGTCTCGAAATTAATTGTTCTTTGCTTCTGAAATATCTAACATCATGTTATTTTCATTTCTATGTGAATTTCATTTTTAACTAAAGTCAGTTTTTCATTTCCTATACTGTATTTTTTCATCTCTACAAGTTCCACTTAGTTCTTTCTTTTGTATCTCCCATTGTTACATCCTGCACATTTGTGTCTCCCCAAATTCATATGTTGAAACCCTCAATGCGTTGGTATTAGGAGGTGGGGTTTTGAGAGGTGATTAGGTTATGAGGTTGGAGTCCTTATAAATGGGACTAATGCCCTTACAGGAGAAGATATAAGAGAGCGTGCCTGTCTGTGCTGTGGTGTGTGGGAATGCAACAAAAAGTTACCTGTCTGCAGACCAGTAAGAAGTCTCTCACTGGAGCCCCTTTGTACTCGCACTCTGATCTCGGACTTCCAGCCTCCAGAACTGTGACAAATGAATTTTGTTTAAGCTAGCAAGTCTTTGGTATTTTGTTACAGCAGTCTGAAGAGACTGAGACATCCATTTCCTCCTACATCCATGTTTTTCTTTAATATTTAAGCATAGTTATAATAATTGCTTTAATTTTAGTGCTTTTGTTTTATTTTCTAATTTGTCTTATTAGTCCCAGTTCTCTTTCTGCTGATTTATTTATCTCCTAGTAATCGATTACAATTCCCAATACTTGGTTGGTCTAGTAATTTTTTATTAAATCCTAGGCACTGTTATTGTTGACTGTGTGGATTTTGTGCATTCCTCTAAAGAATATTTGGCTTTGTTTGTGTAGACAATTTTAATTACTTGTTTCTCAGTTTTGATCCTTTAAGACATGTTTGTAAACTTTACCGGGGCTAGTCTGGAGCATCCTTCACATCGGTGATAAGTCAGTGCTAAGAAGGTCCTACCCCCGTGCCACCTCCCCAGCACACACACGGGGGTCTCCACTAGGTATCCTGTCCCAGGTGGTCACAAACAGCTCTCCATTCCACATTTTAAACACCTCTTGGCCTGTATGAGCTTTGGGAATTATCCAGTTTATAGCTTCTTGATTTTTTGCTTTGACTAACCAAGACTTTGCTTCACTCTCTATATGTGCCACCTAATAGCAAAAATTCAAAAAGCCTCAATGCAGATTTCTGGCCTTCTTTTCTGCAAGGCTCTTTCCTCTCTGGCTCTCAGCCCCTTCATTTTCAGCTATTTCAGACTCCCCAAACTCCTACCTGTATATCCTCAACTCAGCAAGACTGCCTGGCTTCTTTGGGTTCCCCTTCCTCGGCCCATAGTCTAGAAATTGCCTTTAGACAGAAATTCAGGAAGATCTTAGGGTTCAACTAGTTTGTTTATCTTCTTTCAGAAAGGACAGCCTTGTGCTGCCAGTTTTCCAGTATATGAAGATGGTTGTATCATATATATACACACACACACATATATATATATATATATATATATATATAATTTTTATTAAGATATAATGTATTATTTGCTCCAGGGGTACAGGTCTATGAATCATTAGTCTTACACACTTCACAGCACTCACCATAGCACGAACCCTCCCCAGTGTCCATCACCCAGTCACCTCCTCCTACCCCACTCCCCCCAGCAACCCTCAGTTTGTTGTGAGAATAAGAGTCTCTTAGGGTTTGTCTCCCTCCCGATCCCGTCTTGTTTCATTTTTTCCCTCCCTACCCACCAAACCCCCCACACTGCTTCTCAAATTCCTCATATCAGGGAGATCTTATGATAATTTTCTTTCTCTGGTTGACTTATTTCGCTCAGCGTAATACCCTCTAGTTCCATCCACGTCATTGCAAATGGCAAGATTTCGTTTCTTTTGATGGCTGCATAGTATTCCATTGTATATATACACCACATCTTCTTTATCCATTCTTCTGTTGGTGGACATCTAGGTTCTTTCCATAATTTGGCTATTGTGGACATTGCTGCTATAAATGTTCAGGTGCATGTGCCCCTTCGGAGCACTACATTTGTATCTTTAGGGTAAATACCCAGTAGTGTATCATATATTTTATCCAGTTTTCTGGTTGATTACTGCAAGAGGTAAGTTTGGTTCTTATTAATCAAGTCCAGAATTGAAAATCTCTTTCCATTGGTTTAAAGTGAATGAAGATCAGTCTCCTTTGCCTCGTTTGTTATGAATTCACACTGTAAGAGGCTGAACCTGCCTCTGTCCACAGCTTTTGGCCAGCTATTTTTCATTATTATCCCCCACCTTGTCTACATTATATCCTTCCTTCTTGACATCCTGTACTGTGTGGCACTTACGTCTTTGCACATTTTTTTTCCTGCTGTTTGTTGTTTAAATGTATTCTCTAGTCTCTTCCTCTTTCATTTGACTGATGGTCATTCATCATTTTAGTCCCAGCTCAGCATTTGCCTTTCTCTTTTCCTTAATAAGTAAATGTTTAACTTAATTGTGCCCATAACAGACTTGACAGCATGGCTCAGGGGTCAGAGCATGTGAGTTTGAATCCTGTCTCATTCTCTTATTATTTCTGGATTTCTAGTATGTTGGGCAAGTTATTTAACTGCCAATTTCCTTCTTGTAAGTGGGAATGATTATAGTGCCTTTTATTATTGTGGGCCATTACATGTAAAAAATTAGAATAGTAATGCCAATATCTATATTAACATTCTCTTTGAACTATCTTTGTAATAATCCCTGCAAATAATGATTTGTCTCTCTTCTCATCTAACATTATCTTGAAAGGAGAGGCTCCAAAATAGTACCCATGTATTAGCTCCTAGCAAAGTATCCAAAACATACCGTGATCAAAGTTTGGTTGAAATATTGTAACATTAAGTCATGCAGCTTTTGTTTCTAGGTTTGGAATGTCCTAGCCTTCCTACTGTAATTCCTGCATTGTGTTGGCAAGTGAAGTTGGGAGGAAGAGAAAATACATTGGGAAAGATTTTCTGGTTTTCCAGTTTTTTGGTTTAAGCAGTTTTACATTTGGATATTTTGAATTTACAAATTAGAATTAATTGGTACTGCATATAATATGGAAAGTTCAGTCTTAAAACTTCATTTGCATATTTTTAATTAAAGGCTCATAGACATTTTTGTCTGAAGGATCCTGATTTAAGTTCAGCTTGGAACTTGTTGAAGGGTGTGCTTAGTTCGTCTTCTTCAATAAGGTAGTTGTTACTTGATAAAGAAAGAAAGGAATTTGCCACAGATGTGTCTGTTCTTTAATGCTGATTAGCAAAGGTTTTTGAGGGATTTAGAGACGTATGTAGAATATGGGTAGAATAATATGTAGGCGTTATCTATGATTTTATTTGAAAAATTGGGTGGTGTAAACAGTGTTTCAGTTGGAAACCAATACCTCTTTTACACTGTATTGTTCACAGAATGTGAAATGCATGCACGCACATTATGTTTTCCCATGTCGTTTTCACTTTGGGCTTAAAATGAAGATTTAGAAAGGTATTTCACTGAGGACCACTTCAATAACTACATCAGGCTGGGTGATAATAGCACATGGCTTTCTTGTATTTTAGGGTTGGCCAGAAGCCACATATATCAAATTTTTGACGTATGCATCATTTACTCTAGTATGTATGTTTCTTGAGTTTTTATGGTGAGCTTATATTCCTTATGTTTATGCACACCTATATTTCCAGGTATATGTTTTTATGGTGTATATTTTTATGCACAGAGTAGGAATAACCCTCCGTATTAACTCAAAGTGGGATGTGAATTATTGCAAAGGCCAAGTTGTAATTTTATACTCTGTAGATACTGTTTTTCTTCCTCCCAGGAATATCCCACAGCATTTGTTTTATTGTCCTAAGAACATCTGCAGCATCGAGGAAGGAATGCACTGAGAGTTAGTTCTTTCTTTTGCTATCTAAGGGAAGAAATTCTGATATTCATTTACTGTCTGACACATAGAAACCGCCTAAATTCCCTTGACTTTCAGTTCATTGTCAAAAGGAGCAGTGTGTCAAAAAAATCTCAAAACCAAAGCAATATATCTGCAATTAAAGGACAACTTGAAATGACTCAGAAGAAAGGCACTGCGTCTGCCTAAAAAAGAACCCGAACTGGCTGCACTTAAAAGCAACTGAAAGGCACATTCATCGCTAATTATAAACAAACACTAGTTAACACTTTAAATAAAAGGAAAAAGAGCGAAAAAGATTTAGAGCCTAGACAAGCAGATGAAAGGGTTCTAAGTCGCCTTCCATCTGATATTACTCAAACGCAACTCTGTCTCCAATTACCTGGGAATATGTGGTATTCCCTCGTGAAACCCCCAGACCAGAAAGGGCGTCCGTTCGTGCCTCTGCTTACTCACAGTCATTTGGAACAAGTTCAGCAGAAATATTTCACATTGCAGAAGAGTCTGGAGCCAGGCAAGCGATACAGACGCCAGTCCCTGGGTCAAAATAGTAACTTAGTAGGACAACAACTGCCAGAAAATATTTGTGGGAGCAAAGATTTGGGGGGAGGAAGTCTTAGTGCTGTTGGAGAAGCTATCATTGAATGCCAAAGTGCTGAACCAGAATCATTAAAATGCTTTTGAACTACTTGCATGTTCAGGGATATAGGAATGTCCATGCCAATGGCCTCTGCTAGAATTGGATCTGAAAGGTAATCTTATGCCCTCACACTAGAATAAATAAATAGAAAGGGGGGGGGACTCACCAAATAAATAAATCAAGTCTGCCTTCTAGAAAGTTCAGTGTTTCTTCTTTCTTTTCCTTTTTTTTTTTTTTTTTTTAAATATGGTTTTAACCACAGGCTTCCTCAGCCTCAGATTGCAGACTGCTAGCTTTTGAGATTTGGGGAGCAGTGGGGAACCATCAGTATGACAATTGCAGTATTTTGATTACTGTCTCAGACCCAGTTTGCCCCTGAAGTGCAGAGGTTGGTTCTGTAAGGTCCATTTATTTCCACACTTTCAGATTTTAGGTCTGCTACTGCTGAGTTCCTCAGATTCTCTGGAGAGTGTCAGTACAAAGCACTTGTTACTTTCACTGCATTGCACTTTTCTTCCCTCTCCTCTGGTATCAGTAGAGGATCGGTTGCTTTGTTTCACCATTTCAATTCTTTTCTCTGCACTTCCAACTCTGTTTTCAGTATATCCACTCTCAAAACGTTTTCTTGGCAGTAGAACTCAGATATCGAGATAGGAATGGTTACCCATCATACTTGTGGAGTAAAAAATTTGTGCTTGAGACGAACATTGCAGCCTTTCAAAATGTCATCTTATCTTTTGTATTTTGCACTCTCTCCCGAAATTTACAAAAGGTATTGTCTTGTTTCATATAGCGATTTCATTTACTGCTGTTCCTCCAAAGAAAGGGCTGAAAGACTCTCAGCTTTCTCTTGTACTATAAGCATTGGGAGTTCTCCATCATAGGCCTATGAAAACCACAACACACACACACACACAGATTAAGTAGAAATAAAGAACAAAAGACATTCAATACAGAGTTATTCCTTGATTTTTGTGAAAGTTTTTGATTCTCCTATGATATTTCTTGGCCCATAACTTCTTTATATTGTTATAAGGAGGTCCTCTTATTTTAACATTGTAGAAGGCTCATTCTGAATCTGGGTTCTATCTATAGAAGCATTAAGAAGAGAATATTTTATGATCCTACAGTGGAGAAACTTTTGCATTTTTGAAAGTAACATCCTGGTCCCTTTTTATAGTCATGGTAATGTGGAGAGAAAAAAAAAGACAGAACCATTATTACCTGTGCTGCAGGTGGTTTATATCTTATTTCATTAGGAAACTCAATGAAAAGAAATGATTACCCCGTTTTAATGATAAAGAGAAGTTATTAAATCAACGTGATATGTAAGGTTATTAAAATCTAACACAGCTTAGTGGCTGATCTAGAATTCATACGTAGGTCTGCCTAACTGAATTTCGTGTTCTAATCCCAAACACTGACCCTGATGGGATCTGAAAACAAGAGCTTGAGTGGTAAGACCCTTGCCAAGGAAGCGTAGCTTTTTCATACGTGATGTGGGAGAAGCAGTTCCCAGAGATATGAGGCCAGGGAGGCCCTTGGACAGTGGTGTCCCTTAGGAGTCATAGTAATTTCTCTGGGGTGGTGAAGGCTTCCTGGGCAGCTGGGTGCAGGGAGCCTTGGATGATCGGAAGACAGCATGAAGTTCACTCCAAACCAATCCTTGGACCTGTTTGTCTATTTTAAATGCTTTTTTTTTTTTTTAAGATTTTATTATTTATTTATTTATTTATTTGAGAGAGAGAGAGAATGAGGGGGTTGAGGGCAGAGGGAGAAGCAGACTCCCCGATGAGCAGGGAGCCCGAAGTTGGGCTTGATCTGGGGACTCCAGGATCATGACCTGAGTGGAAGGCAGACGCTTAACCGACTGAGCCACCCAGGTGCCCCTATTTTAAATGCTTTTTAAATTTTTTCTATAGTTACCATTATCATGAATGACTAGAAGTCTGCCATCCTTGTTTGATAGGTTAAAAAAGAGATGAGCTATGTACTATAAGAATGGGAAAATAGATCTTACTTTAAATAGATAAGCGAAACCTTTAATATCCCTTATGTAGCAAATTTTGCATACTTTATTATAAACGTTTATAGACAATAGGTTGTAAATATATAGGAAACCATTGCTAAAAGTAGCACTGACATTCAGAACTAGTCACAAAGTCCTCTGTGCCATTAGAAATGACCTGAAAATAATATTTATGTTTTTGAAAAAATAGGTCAGGGAATAAAAGAATTAGCAGTAAGATGTTGACATGGTTTATAGAAAATAATCTTATTGCTATGTCACCTTCAACTTTTACTAGAAAAGCTGTGTGTATAACACAGATGGTCACAGCCTGTCAGAAGCTTTTACTCGAGCTAAAAAACCATCTAAGATTTTGGTCCCCACATGAGACTAACTTGAGTACTCCCCAAACGAGCAGCAGTGTTATTCTTATTTTGTTTCTAAAAGGTATCTTACTTTTCACTAACTTGATTACATTATATTTTATTTTGGTGGATTTTATCCTCGTTAACTAAAGAAACCAAATCCTGCATTTGTCACTAACTTAACATAGTAAGTGTGTTTAGAAGAATCATGGCAGCAAAATGTTGATGGAGTGTTTATACAAGCAGCATGTTGGAAAATGGTATCTCGGTGTTCCCAGAAAACAGAATTGCACCCCAACTTTTCAGAAAGGTTTTGTTTCGAAGATTGCCATACAAAGGAAAATCTGTCTAGTTCCTTGAATTGTTGACTCTCCAAGAGTGGAAATGCGTACTCTGATGCCCTCGCTTTGATCTTTCATTTGACTGTTTATCAAAGCTGATTACACTCTGAATACACAAATCCTCTTAGCTTCAAAATAATGTGAAAATAATGGATAATAGAGCATTTTTAAGTATTCTCTGCTATTCTAATTTGGTTTTATGATTGTAATGTGGCCATTAGGTTGGGGAAGAGGGTTTGTTTTTATGTTTAGTTTCCTTGGTAAGACCCAGTCGTTTGCCACATTGGATTAGAATGTTGTTTTCAGCCAAACTTGCTCACTCAGGGAAGCAAGAGCTGCTTTAGTACACATCAATAGGAATCGTTACGAACATCTGAAACTCCATTCCACTCACCACAATTCAGAGGCTTACACTTTTGAAAAGCTATATGTGCTTTCTTGATCTGCATAGAAGCTGAAATGTAATAAAATATACCAGTTGATGTATTCAATTAAAGACAATTGTGTATTACATCATGTTACAGATTTCAAGAGCATCAAGTCCAACATTTTTGAAGAACATTTATTTAGCCTATGCTAATTATCGGAGGCACTATGCTAAGTCTTTTATGTATGTTAACAGATTATTTGCCCAAGATTACATAGCTAATCTTAGTGGCAGAATCAGGAATAGAACACAGATCTCTAGCATCTCATTCTGGCACGTTTTAAATTTCGTAAATCGTTTACTTGATTCTTCTAACATACTCCAGAAATTTTCTTCCAATCTCCGTCTTAATCTCTGTATTTTATTTTCTAATTTTTTTGAAGATTTTATTTATTTATTTCTTTGACAGAGAGAGAGAGAGAGCAGGAACACTATGAGCAGGGGGAGTGAGAGAGGGAAAGCAGGCTGCCTGCCGAGCAGGGAGCCTGATGCGGGGCTCCATCCCAGGACCCTGGGATCATGACCTCAGCTGAAGGTAGACGCTTAACCGAATGAGCCACCCAGGCGTCCCTATCTCTGTATTTTCAAAAAGCAGAAAATACACACGTGACGGCAATTGGAAGGTTGTCCTTCCTGGAAATGGCATGCATTGTGGTGCTTTGTTGTTCTGTCTTAAACACACTTTGTGTGGCTTTACACTTGCTTCTTGAAGAAACCATTAGTAAGCCAGGCAGCCCAGCGCAGATTTAATAAGACAGTGTGTTCATGTTGGAGCCTTTTCAAAGAAAATCATGGAGCATTTATTCTGGTTTTCAATATGGCTAACAACTGGCCCGGAAGTTCTTGTGAACAATCTAACGTACAAAAACAGAAAGGGGACGACAACGCTTTCTGCTCCTGGCTCAGACGATGCCTGCCAAGTTCAGCAGTCCTGGTGAGGAGTGGCAGTGTGACTTCCATGTGGCTTTGCAGATACTGTCCGGACCTTTGAACAGTGCTGAGGTTATAAAACATTAACCAGCCCACGCTGGACTTTTGCGCCTTCAGTGGGGACAGAGACACTTCGACAGTTCTCAAATGGCCGTCAGTTAGCTTTCCTGCCCCTTCCAACTTATAGTCACCTCGCCCTACTCCACTTTGTCTCTTCCTTTCTCCAGCCTAGGTTTCACTAGTTCTAGGTTTTCTTTAATTGAGTTTTTTTTTTTTTAACTTTTTGTCCTGTCGCACAGTGATTTCCAAAGTGTGTGTGGCAAACCATTAGTGTGGCATGAAATCAATTTAGTGGGTCACAAGTACACTTTGAAATCTAATAGAATTGACTAAAAATGTGAGAGCATTGCATGAAGTAAGAGAATTTTTGAAACTTTTGTGGCAGTTGTTTGTGTGTAGTAATACATAAATTCCTAGCATGCTTGCTGGTCAAAAAATGTAGAATTCACTGCCATACCTATTTTATGTGCTAGAGTTCCTATGTTATTTTAAATAATTTCAAATAGTGGTGTGATGGCTTTCTCAAATTTGGTCGTTAAGTTTGTGTCAGGGTACCGTTTATTTTGAAACAAAAATGATATCAAATAGATGAGTGTACTATTGCCTCCCTACTTTTAATTAGTAGAAAATGTTAGTGTCTTGTACCTCTGTAGAAATAACCTCTGGACCTGTTCACTTGCGGTCTGGTGCAGAGAGCACTGGTCAAGGTCACATGCCATTTCTGTTGAGTTTCTTGACTTAGTTTCTGTACTTTTGCTTGAGAGAACTTTTTTTTTAAAGATTTTACTTATTTGTTTCACAGACAGAGATCACAAGTAGGCAGAGAGACAGGCAGAGCGGGCAGGGGGTGGGAAAGCAGGCTCTCCACTGAGCAGAGAGCCCGATGCGGAGCTCGATCCCAGGACCCTGGGATCATGACCTGAGCCAAAGGCAGAGGCTTTAACCCACTGAGCCACCCAGGCGCCCCTTGAGAGAATTATTTTTAACTAATTATTAGCATTTAAATCCTTGACAAACACATTTGCTGTGAATATGGAATTAACTACTATTTTCTCAGGTTAATGTGACTGAATTAGAGAAATTCTTAGAAAAAAGGTGTTACTTAGAATTTTAAATTTCTGGTTCTTTATATATCTTATGTGTGTTGGTACCTATTATTAACTTAATGGAAATTAAATATAATCTAATCATATTTGCTTATAGATTTAAAACAAACTCTTTCTGGAATGCATTAGAATTAATTATGAATAAAAATATATCTCATTTGGATCATATTTTGCTTAAGATAGAATAACTATCATATATCTCATTTCTTTTTTTTTCTTGCATTTTTCAGCTAAAATTGATCAAGAGGCAGAAGAAAACTCACTGACAGAGACTCATAAATGGTGAGAAATTGTTTTCCTTTGATACAAAAATGTATTCTCAGATAAGTTTATAAATTACCTATTAGTACATTTTATCTCAGGGAACCAATTATTAGCTCAGATTTTATTTTCAAGCATAAAAGAAAAAGAAAATAATAGTTTAATATTACATTGAATTTCTGAATTTTATTTTAATGACTCTGGATGATTATCAACCTATTAAGCACCAGATTATTGTGAATACTTTAGTACCTTCTCTTTTGGATGACATTTCAGACTGTGGAAGTACCAGAGAAGGGAGTATAGCAGGAACCTGTTTCAAGAAAGAAGGATGAAGAGTTTGGTTCTAGGAACTATTGAGTTTAAGTAGCTTCCCTTGCATAAAGTTGTATTTTCAGAGTGGAGACTTGCAATCATGAATGAGTGAACATAGAGAATTATCTCACAAATCTCTTGGTTTTTCTGCCTCAGTTTTCTCCTTTTCTTTTTACTCTCTACAGTGGTCAATGTTCTCCTGAAAACAGAACCAGTAGGGTGTATGTGTGCGTGTGTGTGTGTGTGTGTGTGCGTGCACAGAGAGACTGAGAGAGATTAGGGAATTGGCCAATAGCAGGCTGGAAAGTCCTGAAAGGAGTTAATGTTACAATCTTGAGTTCAAGAGCGTTCTGAAGACAGAATTCCAGAATTCCATCCTACTAGGGTAACTGCAGTCTTTTTTTCCTTACGACTCTCAACTGATTGGATGAGGCTCATCCACATTATGGAGGGTAATGTGCTTTCCTCAAAGTCTACTGATTTAAATGTGACTCACATCTCAAAAATATTTCCACAACATATAGATTGATGTTTGACCCAAAACTAGTTACCATACCTAGTCAAGCTGACATATCAAATTAACCCTCACACTCTCTAAGAAATCTGATTACTCTTGAAGGAGAATTCTGGTTAAGGAAGTTCTTTACCATTACTTAATTAGGCGAGATCCTATATATTCTGTGAACAGATATCACGTTTTCAGTTGTTATTTATCTAATATGACATATTGTGTTAGACAAATCGGAAAGAGAATTGTTCAGTTTCAGTGAAAAGCAAAAATGGGTAAAGACCAACAGGTGTCCGGGGAAGATGGCAGCAGAGTAGAAGTACCCTAAGCCTATCTGGTCCTACGGAAACAGCTAAGTAGCAGCCACATCAGTGTAAATGATGCAGAAACTGATGCAGAGACTGGCAGGACAGACTCTCAAGAGCTTAATGTAGAGGAGAGGCCACACTGAAGAGAGTAGGAAGTGTGGAAGCACAGTTGGGAGCTAAAGGGACCCATGGGACCATCCACAGGAGGGAGGGGCATGGAAAGGGAGAGAAACAGACTCTCACACCAAAGATCCTACATGGAAATAATGAATCCCCATAAGATTTGGCTTTGAAAACCAGAGGGGCCAAATTTCAAGAAGTCTTAAAATCAGCAGGGCTTAAAACCTGGAACGTTTAAAATCAGCAGTGTCCTGAAAGACCTGGTCCAGTCCCCACCCTTAAAGAGACAGCAAAACAAATACCCTGTTGAGATATAGCATAGAAACAGCAGTTTGAAAAACACCTGTGTTATTTGGGAGAGAGATTTGTTTACTAATATCAGAGCATGTGCTGGAAGGAGCACATGTGGAAGATTTCTTCAGGAACAAAGGAACTGGTGAGCACCATTTTGTTCCCCCACCCCACAGCCTAGGTACATGATACCTCTGGGAGTCAGCATCCCACAACGCTCGCTACCTAACCTGATAAGAGCATGCCCAGCCCATGCATTCTGTGGACGCACTCCCTCCAGACAGGCCTCTTCCATAGTAGACTCAAGCAAACCTGCTAACACTAAGCATTCTGCCCATGCATGCTTCTGTGGATACACCCTCTCCAGCCCTCCCTGCTTCAGTCCCCAGGAGCTACAGGTCCCCTCCCGTGTAGGTGGACGTTGCTGATACCACGCTCCCCACTTCACTGTGTCCTAAAGTTCAATGTTACTGCAAATCTGACAGACACTTGGTAAGACTGAACCTAAGCCCAACATGGCCCTAGCCTGACCCACTAACACCACAGGGACCAAACCCTGCCCACAACAAGCAAAGAGAGGCATCGCAGACAACTGGATTGAAAACAAAAGCGGCTCAGCCACAACAGAACGTTGCATGCAACACACATAGGAGATGCCCCTGAAGCATCAGGTTCTGGTGAGCAGAGGATATTGTACTGCAGGACACTGCAAGACCTCTTCTTTATCAGGCCTCTACTGTCAAGAACAGAAGATGTAGCTGACTTTTCTAGCACATAGAAACAGGAACAGAGTTAGACAAAATGAGGAGACAGAGGAATAAGTCCCAAATGGTAGAACAGGACAAAATCACAGCACAAGAGCTACACAAAACAGAGACAAGTGATACACCTGATAGAAAATTTAAAGTAATGTTCATAAAGGTAGTCACTGGACTTGGAAAGAGTGGAGGACCTCAGTGAGTCTCTTAGCAAAGAGATGGGAAACATAAAAACAACAAATCAGAGACGAAGAACTCAGTAAATGAGATTAAAAAGACACTAGAAGGAATGAAGAGTAAGGTAGAGGAAGCAGAACAAATCAGTGATGGAAAATCAGTAATGGAAGACAAACTGAAGAGGAGAGAGAAAAGAAATAATAAAAAATGAAAATAGACTAAGGGACCTTAGTGACACCATCAAGTATAATAACATTCACCTTATAGAGATCCTACAAGGAGAAGAGAGAGAGAAAGGGGCAGAAAATTTATTGGAAGAAATAATAGCTGAAAACTTCCTGAATCTGGGGAAGGAAACAGAAATCCAGATCCAGGATGCACAGAGATCCCCCCGCCACAAAGTCAGCCCAAGGAGGTCCACACCAAGACACAGTAAATAAGATGGCAAAAGATCATTTATCATGAAAATGGAAGTGAAAAGACAGCCAGGGTAGCAATACTTCTACCAGACAAAATAAGCTTTAAAACAAAGACTGTTAACAGAAGAGAAAGAAAGGACACTATGTAATAATAAAGGGAAAACCCAACAAAAAAATAGAACAGTTGTAAGTATGCACCCACCATGGGAGCACCCAAATAAGGAAAGCAGTCAATAACAAGCATAAAGGAAGTAATTGACCCTAATAGAATAGTAGTAGGGGACCATACACCTGCTCACAGCAATGAACAGTTCATTCAAGCAGAAAATCAACAAGGAAACAATAATAGCTTTGAATGACATAATGGACCAGAAGGGTCTAACATATATTCAGATATATTCTTTTTTTTTTCCAGTTTCCAAAGGCTTTATTGATACATACATTTTAGAAAAGAAAGATTCTATTACTTCCAAGTCACTGGAATGAAGAGCTGTGTCCAGGGACATCCTAAAACAGCAGAATACATATTCTTTTGAAGTGCCCGTGGAACATTCTCCAGAATAGATCACATATTAGGCCACAAAACAAGTCTCGACAAATTCAGAACATCAGAGTCATACCATGCATATTTCCTGACCACAATGCTATGAAAGTAGAAATCAGCCACAGGAAAAATTCTGGAAAAACCACAAATACATAGAGGTTAAATAATGTGCTACTAAACAATGAGTGGATCAGCCAGGAAATAAAAGAAATTAAAAACATGAAAACACAACAGTACAGGGACGCCTGGGTGGCTCCATTTGGTTAAGCGTCTGCCTTCCACTCAGGTCATGATCCCAGGGTCCTGGGATCGAGCCCCACATCAGGCTCCTTGCTCAGCAGGGAGTCTGCTTCTCCCTCTGCCTGCCACTCCCCCTGCTTGTGCACTCTCTGACAAATAAAATGTTTTTTAAAAAGAAAATAAAAGAACAGTACAAAATCTTTAGCTTGTAGCAAAAGCTCTTCTAAGAAGGACGTTTAGAGCAAAACAGGCCTAACTCAAGAAGCAAGAGAAATCTCGAATAAACAACCTAACCTTACACCTAAAGGAACTAAAAAAAGAAGTACAAACAAAACTCCAACCAGCAGAAGGAGGGAAATAATAAAGATTAGAAATAAATTACCTAGAAAATAAAACAACACAGTAGAACAGTTCAGTGAAATCAGGAGCTGTCTTTGAAAAGGTAAACAAAATTTATAAGCCTTTAGTTAGACTCATCAACAAAAGAGAAAGGAGATAGGGAGAAGGTTCAAAACAAGAAAATGAGAAATGAAAGAGAGAAAGAACAACTGGCACCATAGAAATAGAAAAGATTATAAGAGAATATTATGAAAAATTATATGCCAACAAATTGGACAACCTAGAAGGAAGGGGTAAATTCCTAGAAACACATATAACTGATCAAAACTGAACCAGGAAGAAAGAGAAAATTTGGACAGACTGATTACTGGCCACAAAATTGAATCAGTAATCAGTTAATTCCCAACAAACAAAAGTCCGGACCCAGATGAGTTCACAGGCAAATTCTATTGAACATTTAAACTAGAGTGAATACCTGTTCTTCTCAAACTATTTCAAAAATTGAAGAGGAAGAAAACTTCCAAATTCACTCTATGAGGCCAGCATTACCCTGATACATTACAGAAAAAGAGAACTACAGGCCAGTATCTCCAATGAACATTGATGCAAAAATTCTGAACAAAATTTCAGGAAATGGAATCTAATAATATGCTTAAAAATAATTCACAGTCAAGTGGGATTTATTGCTGGGGTGCAAGGGTGGTTCAGTACTCATAAATCAGTCAACATGTTACATCATATCAACAAGAGAAAGTATAAAAAGCATATGATCTTTTCAGTAGACTCAGAAGGAACATTTGACAAAGCACTACGTCCAATCATGAAAAAACCCGCCACAAAGTAGATTTAGAGGGAACATACCTCAAAATAATAAAGGCCATTAATGAAAAACCCATAGCAAGCATCATACTCAATGGTGAAAAACTGAGAGCTTTTCCCCTAAGAACAAGAACAGGACAAGGATGTGCAGCACCCTTACCACTTTCATTCAACATAGTGCTGGAGGTTCTAGCCACAGGGATACATCAAGAAAAATTAATAAAAGGAATCTAAATCAGTAAGGAAGGAATAAATTATGCTTTCACTATTTGCAGTGACGTGATACTGTATGTAGAAAACTTGGGAGACTCCACCACTGGGGTCTAATACTAAAACTGATAAATGAATTCAGTCAGTTTGCAGGACACAAAATCAAGGTACAGAAATCCATTTTATTTCACTTCTTTTTTTTTAAGATTTTTTTTTTTTATTAGAGAGAGAGAGAGAGAGAACACAGGCAGACAGAGAGGCAGGCAGAGGCAGAGGGAGAAGCAGGCTCCCTGCCGAGCAAGGAGCCCGATGTGGGACTCGATCCCAGGACGCTGGGATCATGACCTGGGCCGAAGGCAGCCGCTTAACCAACTGAGCCACCCAGGCGTCCCTATTTCATTTCTTTTTTTAAAAAATATTTTATTTATGTATTTGTCAGCACAAGCAGGAGGAGCATCAGGCAGAGGGAGAAGCAGACTCGCTGCTGAGTAGGGAGCCTGAAGTGAGACTCGATCTCCGCACCCTGGGATCATGACCTGAGGGGAAGGCAGACGCTTAAGCCACTGAGCCACCCAGGCGTCCCACCATTTCATTTCTATACCCTAAACGAAGCATCAGAAAGAGAAATTAAGAAAACAGTCCCATTCACAATTGCACCCAAAGTAATAAAATACCTAGGAATAAACTCAACTAAAGAGGTGAAATTCTGTACTCTGAAGACTATAAGACATTGTTAAAAGAAATTGAAGACAACAAAAAACAAATGTAAAGATACCCCACACTCATGGGTTGGAAAAACAAATGTTGTTAAAATATCTATACCACCGAGAGAAATCTACAGACTTAATGCAATGCCTATCAAAGTACCAACAGAATTTTTCATAGAATGAGAACGTATAATCCTAAAATTTGTATGGAATGCCCAAAGACCATGAATAACCAAAGCAGTCTTGAAAAAGAATAAAACTGGAGGTATCACAATCCCAGATTTCAAGCTATATTACAAAGCTGTAGTAATCAAAACAGATGGTACTGGCACAAAAATAAACACAAAGATCAATGGAACAGAAAAGAGAGCCCAGAAATAAACCCATAACTATGTGGCCATTTAATCTTTGACAAAGGAGTCAAGACTATGTAACAGGAAAAAGGCAATCTCTTCAGCAAATGGGTATTTGGAGAACTGGAAGGCTACGTGGAAAAGAATGGAGCTGGAATACTTTCTTACACCATACACAAAAATAAGCTCAAAATGGCTTATGAACCTCAATGTGAGACCTAAAAACAGAAAAATCCTAGAAGAGAGCATAGGCTGTAATTTTTTTTTTTATATTAGCCATAGTGACATTTTTCTAGATATGTCTCCTGAGGTGAGGGAATCAAAAGCAAAAATAAACTATTGAGATTACATCAAAATAAAAAGCTTCTGCACAGCAAGGGAAAGATTCAACAAAACTAAAAGACAAGCTAATGAACGGGAGAAAATATTTGCAATTGACTTATCCAATAAAGGATTAGTATCAAAATATATTAAAAAACTCATTTTAGGCACCTGGGTGGCTCAGTCGGTTAAGCCTTTCGTTCAGGTCATGAACTCAGGGTTCTGGAATTGAGTCCCACATCAGGATCCCTGCTCAGCTTCTCCCTCTCCTTCTATCCTCCTTACCCTCATGGTCTCTCAAGTAAATATATAAAATCTTAAAAAAAAAAGAACTCATATAATTCAACACACACACACACACACACACACACACACACACACACACACACACGTAAAATAATCCAATTGAAGACCTTAACATACATTTCTCCCAAGAAGACATCCAGATGGCCAACAGACATGTGGAAAGACACTCAACATCACTCATCATCAAGGAGATGTTGAGTGAAAAAACTCAAAACTCAAACTACAGTGAGATGTCACTTTACAATCATCACAGTGGCCACAATCAAAAACACAACAAACAAGTGTTGGTAAGGATACTGAGAGAAAAGGAACCCTCCTACTCCAATAGTGGGAATGCTGACTGGAGCAACTGCTATGGAAATTCATCCAAAAAATAAAAATTTAATTACTGTATGATCCAATAATTCCACTTGTGGGTAATTACCCAAAGAATATGAAAATACTAGTTTGAAAAGATACATGCACCCCTGTGCTGATTGCAGCAGTATTTACGACAGCCACTAGGCAACTAGCCCACATGTCCATCGTTAGAGGAACAGGTAAAAAGATGTGGTACGTAGATGATGGACTGTGACTCGGCCGTAAGAGAGGATGAAATCTTGCCATTTGCAACATGGATATATCTAGAGAGTATAACGCATTGTGAAATATATCTGCCAAAAACACGCTGTATGATTTTACTCATCGGTAGACTTAGGAAACAAAACAAAACAAGAGACCGCCAAAAAACAGACTCTTAACTATAGAAAACAAACGGTTGGTTTCCAGAGGGAGGTGCATCAGTGGATGGGTGAAATCGGTGAAGGGATTAATGGCACACTTACCACAGTGAGCCCCGAGTGTGGAAATCCTGAATCACTGTATTGTACACCTGAAACTAACACATTGTACATCAGCTGTAGTGGGATAAAACAAAGAACGTCAAGTCCTTAAATGATGACAAACAGAAATTTCAGTTAGTTCCATGAACCAGAAACTGCCTCAGGATTAATCTGTTAGTGAAAGAGCCATCTTCTAGAATTGAACAGTCCTGAAATTCAAAAATAAAAATAAAGGGGTGCCCGGGTGCCTCCATCCATTAAGTGTCCAGCCCTTGTGTTCAGATCAGGTCATGATCTCATGGGTCATGGGATGGAGCCTGAGGCTTGCTCCACGCTCAGCGGGAAGTCTGCTTGAGGATTCTCTCCTTCTGCCCCTCCCCCTGCTTGCTTGCGGCTCTCTCTCACTCTCTTCAATGGATAAATAAATCTTTAAAAACACAAAAAATAAGAATAAGAATAATGAATCATATGAAACATTTCTCAAAGAAGTAAAGCTTTGTTCCATGTTTGTAGCAATCTTAACATGACCAGGTCAATGATCAGTAGTGATTCTCTTCAGGAAGGCAGCCATCTTGGAATCCAAATCCTGCTCTTCATGTGTTAGCTCTCTGGTTCTGGGCCAATACCATAACTCCAGGATAATAGTACCTATTCTGGAGATGAGAATTCAGTTATCTAGTATTTGCCAGGTGCTAGGCTTGTAGATGTTATTTGCTATATTATACGCACATTATTATCTTAACTAGAGATTAGAAGACGTTTGGTGGTAGTCATAGAAACCACAGACAGACTTCAGATTCGGGCCATGTATTTATTGGTTTCACTCATGTTCTTCACTGGCCCCATTGGATCAGACATTGGGCAGCCTCACCTGATCATGGGACAGATTTTGGTATCACATCTGTATAACTGCACTCGCCCCAATGTGGCTTCAAGAACTTACCATAACTTTTGAATCTTTGTCCTTATCTGTGACATAAGAGAAGCAATACCTAGATTGTAAATTGGGTGGAGATCAATTCAAAATAATTAGATAAGTTATATGGAACGATGTAGAACCCGCTCATCATGTGGATTTTACTAAAATACTTGAACTTAGGAGACTGACTTGCCAAACAAAGTCTTATCCCATAAAACAAACATTTAACTGGAGAAAATGATGTAAAACAATCACTTAACATCTCTACAAAATGTTCTAAGGGCATCCAGCGAATGGAGAATCATTCACCAGAGATAGTCTACTTAGTCTTGGCAAGAACAGTGGGAGTCTGTGTCATTGGAGCCACAGTCCATTCTTTCTAGTTCAATCTTACGGAAACTGCTCTCTCAACCCAGCCCCCATTTAAAGATGTAAGCTCTCCCCCTAGGGTGACAGACCAAGAATATTGGGCCCCCAATTTTTTGCTCCAGCTGACTGTTAGGATGAGGGATCTCTATATACCCAGAACTGCAAGCCTAGAAGACTAGGGTCTGCCCCCCTCAGCTCCTGCTTGAAGAGCAATAGCCTCACTTTGGGACAACTGGGCCACTGTCTCACCTCTAACTTTAGCTCTTGTGCAGAGACACAGAGATTCTGCCCAGGGGTCTGTAGGTCTTTCTGAGAGGACTGACTTTATTTGGAATAGAGGAAAATTCCATGCCTAAATGTTTGTTGAAACAATGGAGGTCTTAATGCAAAGCAATTAAGAGAGCTCCATGGTCAGGTAGTGAGAAGTTTAACAGAAAGAACCAGGGAAGGAGATAGCCAGGAAGGATCCTCCTGGGATCACAGTCCATCCCAGGGGTGGGGAAGGCTGTGCCCAAGTTTACGGGGCTGCACCTACTCCGGGTCCATCGGACCCAGACGTGGAGCCGACTTGCAGCCTTTCCCCAGGATGCATGCAGATCCACCAGCAAATGGTAGAAGTCTCCCGGGCTCTGGGGGCTTCAGTGTAACCCCTGGCCAATCATTTGCTGAACAATAGCTATTCTGACCCAGGGTGGCTTTGAGGAAGCTAGGCCTAAAACAAAATCCCACACATGCCTTGCAGTCTGGAAGTACAGCAGTCTGGGCTGAATTCACTGCTTTTCTAGAACTGTGTATGCGAGCGGGCAGGTGCATTTCTTCCTGACGTGCTGAAGGGGTTTCCCTCAGCCAGGCCGGCTGGGTCCTATCCCGCAGCTGAGGGACTGGTGGGTTTAACTCAGAGTCTAGAGTCCTGGGTCTCCTTCCCAGCCATTTTGTAAACCACCCTGTTCCCACGCCAAGCAGTAGGTCACCAGATGTTCTCTCTACCAATGAAAACTTCTTGGGAACCCAAGGCCTCAGGCTTTTACAGTTTCTTTGGCTTGTGGTTCTTTGTACACAAACCTCTCTACCTAACCTTCCCTGCCATATCCCCCCTAAAAAAACCCAAAATTGAAAACAAAATGCCAACTCTCTACTCTCTGTTTGATCCCTGTGAGTAGCCTAGGCAAGAACCTGAAGGAGAGGAGAGTCGAACCAGGAATGTGTATTCTGGCAGATAGCTTCCCAGTCTCCTGTCCCCCCTTTATTTTCTGTTTCTTACGGGTCATTATGTCTGTGTGTCACATTATGCAGCCAGCTGCCGTCCATTTTGGAGGTTAAGAGGGTCTATGATTCTACTAGATCTGCACCTTTCAGTAGCAGCAAACCTGAACTTTTTCATCTTCCTGACCTTGAGGCAGCAAATACACAGGGACGTTTTGGTCGTATGAATGAATATATCGAAAGCATCTTAATCAAAGGAACTTCTTTGTGAGGTTCTATTTTTATCTCAATGATGCTGTTACAGTGCAAGTTTTTTTTTTTTTTAATTTTATTTATTTGTGAGAAGCGGGGAGGGGGGACGGCAGAGGCAGAGGGAGAAGCAGAGCCCGACTTGGGACTCAATCCCAGGACCCTGGGAGCATGACCTGAGCCGGAAGCAGAGGCTTAACTGACTGAGCCGCCGGGGTGCCCCAACACAAGACATTTTGGTTTGACTCTGTACCCTGTCCCCAGAGGCCCAGTGACAATCAGTGACAAATGTATGTGCTTCCATGTCTCTAGAAGTAGTTGAGTCATGCACAGGTCATTGTGATGGCTGAGCTGGGCTGTGTCTTGAAGATCATATTGTGATGGAACTTTCCTGTTTCTCAAAGTTTTTGAGGCACTGTAGCATTCCAAGCACTCTCTGCAGTCGTTATGAAAGAAGGCCAGCCAGTGTGGTGCACAGGGCCCTGAGAGTTCTACCTTAGAATTACAGTGGAAACACCCCAGAAAGTGCCTGGACCTCAGCCTCCTTGTGTGTAAAAGGCACGTGACCTCAGCCTTCCTTCTGTCTTCTAGAGCTGTAGGGACAGAATACCGTGCTTGTTCTTTGCAATACACAGTTTCCTCAAATTCCCTCAAGTGCGGCTAGTAAGAGACCTTTACAAGAAAAGTGTGTTCATGAAAACTCTTGTAAACTACACAAACTCAGAATGCTTTGAAAGGAATTATATACTAATTCACCAGTCTTATAAGCAGCTAGTGAATCATTGAACACTACGGCAAAAACTAATGATGTACTATATGTTGGCTAACAACATAATATATATGCATACATATATATACATATATATGTATATATATATAACAGCATAATATATAAATAAAATGGATAAGTGAACTTTTATCTAGGTACTAACTAGAATTTTTTTCTATAATGGAATGTTATGGGTTTTGGGGGTCATTTTATGATTTCCTTACAAAATAAAAATATTCAAGAGAATATTTAGGTTAGTATATTTTTTAAAGCAAATCAGACCTTTTTTTCGTGTTCCATTTGTTAGCATGACAGTTTTATATGCTAATTTTGTCTATTTACTCACACATTTTTGCTATTCATCTCGGAAGTGGGACTATGCTCCTAATTCACATGAACACAAATGTATAGCTTTTGAATAAAGAGTTTGACTGAACTCTTCCATTCTCCCAGAAAGTAAGACAACTGAGCAATGATACTTGAACCTTACCCAAAACCCACATACAGATCGGACTAACATACTCTTGTCTTCAGATGATTTCACTGGGCCAGCCAAACTATCCTGTTGTATTACAAGACGGATTTCAGCACAATCTTGTCAAGGTTGGCTGCCTACACACTGTATGTGTTTATTTCAGCTTCTGCTTTTATTTTATTTTTAATTAACATAAGCAGCTCTCTTGCAATTGTGGAAAAATATCACCAGACCAAATATGTTGTTTTTATTTTCCCACAGAATTACTCAGTGTCTGTCTCAGCTCACAAGGAGGGAATGTAGGGATTCTGGATTTGTCTAATAAATAGCCAATTCCTTTATATCTCTATTTAAAGAATAATGAAAGCAGGAGTTACAAAATTGGCTTCTGATACTCAGAGATCCTTATTTGTAAATTGTGGCTAACTTCAAAATTTTCTTGGAATTTTTAAAGTTAAGTTCCATTGGTAAAATACATATTTTATGGTGAAACTGGCTTTTAGAATAGAAAACGAGCAGATTTTAGATTTTGTTTCAGCTATCAGTTCCGTTAACTTCACATTATTATTCTGACATCAATAAACAGATGGAAATGACTAGAAGTAAGATTTGAATACTAACTATTACATTAGGTAATTTATCTTTGTCAGTTAATTTATATGATGTTCCAGATAAAGGGAAAAGGGTGAGAAAGGCATAACTAACTTGGCGACACCCTATGTGGGTAATGGAAAACAAAGTAATTTGTTTGTCCCACTTCTTCATTTTAAAAGGACTGTTTCATTTTTCCAGGAAGTTTGTGCTTTTTCTTATAGATGAAAACATTCATTTCAGAGATGTTTCTATTTTTCAACAGGGCATACATCTTACCGAAATTTTCATGTAAAGTTCTGCTTTTAAAATGTGTTTCAGGATGAAAGTCTCCCCCCGCCTCCCGCCCCACCTTCCACCCCAGGAGCTAAAGACAAGAGAGAGTAGAATGTAACCGATCCAATCATAAGTGGGACAACAGTGTCTTTATTAAGGAGAGAAGCAATGATTATAATCGTACTTACAGAATTAACAAATTAAGGTGCTTTATTTTGGCAGTAGGCTGTGATGCGAAGAATGTGTAGTTTTAATGTACACTTAATATACCTCATACCACCAATCCTTTTTAAAAATTTTTAAACAGAATGCACTAGTTCTCCTCCCTCCCCCCATTTAATATAAATAACAACAAAGGCAGTTGGAAACAACCCGTAATAAGAGGCGAGAAATAGTAGGGGAAGAAAGCACATTTGTGAAAACATTTTCAATCATATGTTGAAAAAAAAACTATTTCTGTGTGTAATATTGCTTGAGTGGTATTTTACCAAAGCCAAGATTGCATAACGAATGAGCTGAAATGGAAAATTAATCTTTCGTGCAAAATAGAGACAAAATAAAGGAAAGAAAGAAAAGGAATGTTGGTTCCAATCGTTGCGTCTAGTATGTAACTGTTCATTTGTCATGGGAGGGAAAATATTTAATCAGTCCTGAAATGATGCACACATGCTTTATCATGTTTAGTGACTTTTAGAATGTCAGTTTGTAAAGTGTCTATCCAAGGAATGGACTTCTGGCACATGGATAAGATGAAAAGTGAAATGTTTAGTTAGTAATAGGCATATTTTCCAGAATCTTTCCGAGTAACTATCCGGAGATGAATGGGAAGACTGCAGGTCTCTGTTTATCTGGCTTATGCCGACGGACCAGACAGGCTCCAGGCTGGTATTAAAACCAAAGTGACATGGAATGTCTTTGCAGAACCCCAAACAATGACATCATTCACTTAACAGTATCGATAAAGTAAAAACAAAGTTGGAGTTTGTTATTTTCCAATTTGGATTTCTGGTTAACGACTTCAGGTTCTGCCAGAAGGTTTGCCATTGGGAAGCCGGTCAGAGGAAGGCTTCCTAGGATCGGTGGTAGATGCTGTGTGTCATGCCTTTTACCTTCAGGCCAGGTGAAAAGTTTCAGGGTGGCACTTTGCTTTGTACAAAGGGATTTTCTTCTGTGGCTGTGTTAGTTAAATTTTTATAAAATGCACTGATTTTTAATAATACAGAAACCTGTGGCGTCAGGTGCAGATTTGCTGGCCCTTGTCGCCTATAAAAAGTAATAGTGTTGGTCTTTTGAAAGTTTTTGTTAGCGTTTGTGTATTCTGAACAGGAGGACTTCAGGACCTTCGCTCTCAGAGTTTGGTGTATTTCCTTTCAATTTTGGTAGCTAATTATAAAGGGGAAAAAGTACATCACAGAATTGCTCCCCTTTTGCAAAGTTTTGTTTTCAAAATAGAAACTTACCTTGTTGTGTAGAGTTGAGAAGACCTTCCCCATTCCAATGTTCAAAAGTCTGTTTGGGGCTTGTATAGACTAAAGTCTGTCCAGAAGCTACATTCTCCAATTTGATGGAAGTTAAAACTCTTGTAGTTTTATCCTAACCAAGGAGAGTCATGAAATCGCCACGTCATTGTGGGATGTTGACAGCTATGTTCTTAGCCTGGATGGGGAGGGTGAAGATCATGCAAGAACGACAGATCATGCTATTTTGACCACTGATTTTTATATTTTAGAAAACAGAAAGTAGAAATGATGGGGTTAATTCAAGTTAGCAGGTGTATTTCACTGTGGTGCCATGACTCGGACCCCTTGGGGCTGTGTAGATTGAGAACCCGCCCCTAGGACAGGAGATTCTAGAAAAGCAGTTGAACAAAAATCATCCAAAATCACTTTCAGACGAAAAGATACTTTCTGGGAAGAATGAAACTAAGAGAAAATAAAACCATTCTAAGTGACTTTACCTATACACATATTTCCTGAGGCAAATCACAAATCTGCTTTGAAAATAGTTATTTAGAGGTCGCATTTGGTTACACACTACAGAGAACTAGCTTAAATTAAGTTGCTTCCGAATGGATTCTCAGAGCCCTCTGGAGTCCAAGGTAAAGGCAGGCAGTCTCAGGAGGGCCGGGAATGAAGCAGGTGACAGCAGAGGGCCCCATCCCTGGCTGGGACTATGCTAGAATGGTTACCAAATGCAGGTTTACCCCTTGTTTTCAAAGTTGTTTAATCTAGAGAAAGTTATTGAAACTCTCTATACCTCCATTTCCCAATTTCTAAAATTTCCTTATTTCTAAAATGTGGAGAAAAACAGCAGTGCCTAGCACAGAATCAGCATGGTAAAATTCCTTGATATTATTGTTACTTTACAACATTTATCATACTGACTTGCCAATAATGGCTCAAGCTTGAATTTTCCCCGTTGTGATTATTGAAGATTCTCAAAAGGGTGAAACTGACGGACTCCTAGGCAGGTGACATTGGGCTGCCCCAGCACGGGCTGTGGATGAGGCAACTTTTTAAAGTTAATAACCAGCAATATAAGAAAATAAGGGATGAAAGAGAGAATTTCGTGAATAGTGAATGAGCTTTTATAAATTGATTTTTGTGTGTGGGTTAAGACTTCTACATCATAAAATCCATATCGTCTCATTTTCTATTTCTATTCTATGGCTTGTGTCAGATATGGACAAACTTACGTGAAAAATGGCATGAAGAGGGACGCCTGGGTGGCTCAGTTGGTTAAGCGGCTGCCTTCGGCCCAGGTCATGATCCCAGCGTCCTGGGATCGAGTCCCACATCGGGCTCCTTGCTCGGCAGGGAGCCTGCTTCTCCCTCTGCCTCTGCCTGCCTCCCTGTCTGCCTGTGCTCTCTCTCTCTCTCTCTAATAAACAAACAAAAATAGCATGAAGAAGTTTTTGGACTGGTTTGCACACCACTTGTTCTGAAAGGCAACGTAATTAGAGACTGAGGCCAGTAGGAGCTACAGCTGTGTTTACCTTGCGGATTTCTCATCAGAGGTGGAGGGAGGGACACGATCGTGCGTATTCTCGCCCCACGGAAGTTGGGTATCAGCAGAAAGTGTCAAGGAGGAAGGCAGCTACCACTTTCAGGTCCGTGGCACAGCAGTTAGTCTTTTTGATCTTGCTTTTCTCCGTCTGTTGTGATAAGTCAGCCTGGCCACATAAATACTGAGCACCATAGCTGAACTAGCACACGTGTACGATAAACACAGCTTTTCCCCAAAGAGTATACATTTTTCTGCTTTTCAAACAGCAATTTCTTTTAATGGTCCACAGTTTTCCACAGCTCCTCTCCTTTGTCCCCCAAATAACATCTCTGGGTGAGACCACAAGGTCACACTCCTACGCCTGGTCACATAGTCTTCTAAACAGAAACATTTGCATACTTGCAATGAGAATATATTTTAATCCCTCTGGTAATACTGTAGTCTGGAAATTAGCATCTGTATCAGTTTTTGAAAGAGTAAGATTATTATTGGCACATAGAACCCTAGATTAGAGGGAAGAAATGTAGAGTTTGCATTCTACATCCAGAAAGTTGCCAGACCTTATGGTATATTACTTAACCCACTGAAATAGTTCCCGGAGTGACTGGGGATTATTTTTAGATGTTATGAAAATATGTCCTTACAAAATAATTCATCAAGTCTTTTTATTGTTGTTTATTTTTGTTTATAGAATTCACATTGCTTAACAACAAAATCATGAGTATTTTGGGGGAAGAAATTCATGAATTGATCAAAATTCTTTGATTTGAGGATATTGAAATCAAGTTAAAGAAAATGAGAATATGCGACATGGTTTTCAAGATTGATTGAAAGAACTGTGTGAGGAACTAGGCCAGAAGATTCTTGACTTTGAATTACTCACAGTCAAGAATCCACCAGAAAGAGAGCATAGGATGAAAAGGTAATAAAAGATCAGAAAATAAGTTTAATAAATAGAAAAAAGGAGAAAACCGGAGTTGGAGACGATAAAGACATTGCAACAACTACTGCATTTTTTTCTTTTTTTATACCAGAGTGTTGTATCTAGTACAGTGTCATAGCCATGTTATTTGTTTTATGACCTGAAATGTAGATGTTACTCTTTTAAGGTCGATTTTCATTTCATATATTCAGTGATCATTGAAAGCAAGGCTGCATATTGTTAATAGAGGTACTTTGTACTGGGTTATTTAGGGAACTTAAAATACAGGCCATTTAAAATAAGAACCAGAAAAACCATTGATTCCAACATTTCAACTGTGAATCACATACCTGGATAACCAAAAGAAAAAAAGATCAAAACTCCTTTGTACCTCCAAGTTTGCCTTTAAAACTGAGCTGCTTTCCCTTCTAAAGGCTCTTCAGGTCGTCCGGTCATGTCTCTGGAGAAACAGGACCGTGTAGGTTGACATACATATTTTTAAAATCTGTGTTAAAGACCTTTCAATTTCTCTTCTTACTTACAAACATAAAATGTAGGTTTCTTTCTTTCTTTCTTTTTTTCAAAACTCGGGCAACTTCTCTTCCTTTCTTCCCTTTAGATACATCCCATATGTTCCTGGCTAGATAGGAATAAATTAAGATAATATTCCAAACCTCTCCACTTTATTGAAATACGTGTTTTATCAACTCTGCTATTTTAAGTGGCTAACCCATGTTCTCAGAGGCTTATAGCATTTCAAACTCATTTTAAAAGCAACCTCTATAGTTTGGGTATATATTTGCATAAGGCAAGTTTACATTTTCATACTGGTTAAAGGCTTTTCATACACAATGCCTATAGGAGATGTGAGGTTTTGCTTTAATGGATTATGAGATTTAAGTTCCTAATATAAATACTTGGAGGTAGGGGAGTGTCCCTTCCCTGTCCTCCCTGATAACGCGTACACACACAGTTATTTGGCATTGTAATAATTGTGTAAACTCCCTAAATTATCTTGCATTGTAGTATTTTAGTGGAAATGCCCAGATAATAAGGAAGATATGTCAGAGTTATATAGGGATAAATCTCCTTATTGGTTTGCTAAATCTGCAGTTAAATATTATATTGATTTAAGACAATGACACTCCCCCCATAATCTGGCATGTAGTTCAAGGTCAAAATATACTAGCAGTATGGGGAAAAGCATACCTACGTAATTTTTATGCAATTTTTAAAGCAGCAACTACCTACTCTAGTACTATTTTGACAAAAAAAAAAAATTAACTAATTTTAAAGAGGACTAAATGTTGAATCCAGAACTTTGTATTTAGTTCAAGGATAATGTTTAGTATTGGATGCAGAATAAGTTGAGTGATGTTAACTATAAGATTTGAAGGACAGTGAGTGAAGAATGAGATATCCTGCATCCCCAATAGTAGTTTATAATCTAGTGGGGGGAAAAGAGAAATTTTGCAGCTAGTTGATATTAAAAAATATAAATAAGGGTTTAGAAAGATACCAGCATTTTAAAGATAATTATTTCTTAATTCCATTCTAAAAAAGACATACTTAGATTCCAGCTTAGAATCAAAACACTACCGTTAAAGTTTTGTTAGCAGTTTTTCAATGGATAAATCTAGCAACCTGAAAACAGTCAGTGGCCGAACAGCAAAATGAAGACAATTTGAAATGATGACAAAAGGTCTTAGAATTCAAAAGGGAATTTAACCTTAGGATAATGAGGCTCTCCTGGAAGTAGATACAGATTTCTAAATTTCTGCCTCAGGTCATCAACCAAATAAATTGCCAAAGGATTAAGGAAACAAAATTGAAACTCTAACGAGAAGAAAATATTGGGAAATATTTACAGGGTTTAGAATGGAGAGAAGTTTGTAAGCATCACACTCTCAGAATATCAATGTTTCATTCTATTTTTGTTCCTTATTTCTAAGTGAATCATTGTTTGTTGGTGTTCTACTAAGTAACAAATTACAGAGGATACATAGTAGTCAACTTAGCTTAGGAAAGTGTTTCCAGCATATTGTTATCCTCCTATTTTTTCCAAGTGTATACTTCTTCTCTAGTTCATTTCACTTTTTGTTAATTGTTATTTCTCTTGGTTTTAAGTGTGGACATAGTTGCAAAAACTCAATTAGTAGCACAAGGCTTATAACAAAAGCCTCCTGCCTTGCCCTCTCCTCCTCCCTCTTGCATTTCTCTTAGCTGTTTCCTCTGATAATTTTCTGCTGTATTTCTCAATCATACCCTATACTGCTATGTCATTATTTATTAATTTAGTCATTATCTATTAATTTACAATAATGGTAGTGAGCTTTTATTTCACTCTTATCCCCATCTCATTTCTTTATTCTTGTAACCTTCATATTGCAATTTTCAGTTAAATGTTTTAGTGTTTGCTTAATATCACCTGTTCAGTATTATTCCCCGGCCTGTTAGATTGTGTGGTATGGTTGTTTCTTTCTTATATAATTTTTTTTTTCTTGAAGTTTAGAATTATTTTCATTTGCTTGGTTTTCTCTGAGCCCATTCTTAATTCTCAAATACCCAACCATATGTCCAAAGGCCTTCCCAGTAGTATTTTCCACGTGGTCAAACGTATTTGGTAATCTAACATTTATCTTTATTTCTCTCTTTGAGCCTTCTGCTCAGACTTAGCCTGACACTGCTGTCAGCTCCTCTCCTTTGTTAGGCATCTCTTTCTCAGATTTTGTGTTTTTCTTTCTCTTGGGCATCCCACGCCCCCTACCCCTTTTTCTTTGGAAGAGGGAATACATTCTATTTTATTTTATTTTTTGCTTTTTTAAAGATTTTATTTATTTATTTGACAGAGACAGTGAGAGAGGAATCATAAGCAGGGCGTGTGGGAGAAGGAAAAGCAGGCTTTCCACAGAGCAGGGAGCCCAGTGTGGGGCTCAATCCCAGGACCCTGGGATCATGCCCTGAGTCAAAGGCAGACGCTTGATGACTAAGCCACCCAGATGCCCAGAGGCACGTGAGGTACATTCTAGAGTATGTACTTCTTGGGAAACTTGTCTACAAGGTGATGTTTTCAGACACACAGTTTCTTAAGAAAATGTGTTCTTCCCTCACTCTTTTTTTTTTTTTAAAGATTTTATTTATTTATTTGGCAGACAGAGATCACAAGTAGGCAGAGAGGCAGGCAGAGAGAGAGGAGGAAGCAGGCCCCATGCAGCGCAAAGAGCCCGATGCGGGGCTCGATCTCAGGACCTTGGGATCATGACCTGAGCCGAAGGCAGAGGCTTTAACCCACTGAGCCACCCAGGCGCCCCTCTTCCCTCACTCTTAATTGATCGTTTATCTAGACTTAGAACCCTGATATGAGGAAGTGGAGATGCAACGGGGGTGGGAGTTAAGGTGGTAGGAAAAGTAAAAATGAAAGAAGATGGGATCAGGAGGGAGAAAAACCAAAAGAGACTCTTAATGTCATAAAACAAACTGAGGGGGGTTGGGGGGAAGTGGGGTTGGGTGAGGGTGGTGGGGTTACATCATATGTTTAAATAAAGCTTAAATAAAGTAAAAAAAAAAAAAAAAAGAATCCTAACTTGAAAATCATTTTCTCTTAGAAACCCAAAGGCATCATTTCTTTGCCTTCTACTTTGCAGAAGTCTTACAGTGTTCTTACTGACAGGCAGTCCCTTTGTGTTTGTCCCATAGTTTTTCTCACAGGAACACTTAGATTTTTCTCTGCTGTGGTGTGAAAGTATACATCTTAGGACCTGGTGTGTGCCTTTTTTATTACTCTGCTGGAAAGTTGTTGAGTTTTCTGTTTGTTGCCTCCTGCACTGTTCTGGGGCTGCTCTGGAATGACCCTCACATTTCTGATGTGGAGCACTAAGATGCTGTTTCTAAACTGAGATGAGGAGAGGATAAAGCTTGAGGTGTGCATAAGTCAACCAGTAGAAATGATGAGGTATTTGGTTCAGTATTTGAGTCTGAAGGTCAGCGATGTAGGGTGCCTAATGATTGCACTTTTTATGTCATTAGTATAATCCAACAGAAGCAGAAACCATGAAGTGCATGAGGTCACCCAAGGAGATGGTATCCCCAAATGATCAGAGCCACGAAAAAAAAAAGACCAAAATCCCACCCCCACCAAATACTGCATCAGAGGGGCTTCTAGAGGAAAGGGAACACATAATGGAGAGAGAAACCAATTCAAAGCAGTGAGAAGAAAGATAGGAGAACGTGTTGGTAAACCAAAGGTGGCCGGAAAGCCCAACAACAATTACAGTATACAGCTCAAGACAAAATATCTGTTTGTTTTAGTGATGGGAAAACCATTTGTACCCTTATCAAAAATAGTTGTATTTGAGTCTTGACCCAGTTTAAGTAATTGGATCAGAAGCTGTATTGCAGTGGACTAAAGAAAATAAGGAAGTGGAAACTGAGAATAGATTGCTTTTATCAGAAGTTTGCAAAAGCACAGAAAGAGAGAGGCTGGATGGAATATATTTTTTTCGAATAATTTTCAGTTGCTCTACCTGAAGATATAGATATATCTCCGTAATCTGCATTTTAGGATAGACAAGTATTAGAAGAGCCACAAAACCAAAGAAAGCTGTGATCTAGTTGCTGGTGGGTGTGAAGGAGTTAGAATCATGAAAGGAGTTGAGTAACTGTGAGTGATGTCATGAACTTCAAAAAAGGTGTGGCTCAGTCTGGTGAAACAGTGGTTGGGAAGGGCACTGGAGGACAAGAAATAAGGAGACTCCCCTTCTTGATTCCCTGAATTTGGGAGGGCGTGGAGATAGGGAGCTGCAGAGATTCCACTGAAGAACATTATGGGTGACATGGGATCAGCTAGTGAAAGCTATACTTTTTTTTTTAAGAAAAAAAATAGCAACTAAACATATTGGACAAAGAAAGCATGGAGCTGTAAGTACATCTCCCACCCCCCAAACAAGCAGGAATCCAGAGGGCTTGAGAACAGAGCTAGTAGAGCCAGTCAGGCGTGGGTGTTAGAGAACTTTAAACCACGGGGACATCGGTCCCAGAAGAAGAAAGGGAGGTGATGTTTGACAAACAAGATAAGCTTGTTTGTCAGTGAGGAAGGGCAGACTGGATGGTTCGTAATAGTAGCGCAAGAACTGAGAGCTTCCTTGGCC
>ML101945.1:10835-52082 GCA_003697995.1 Taxidea taxus jeffersonii | reverse complement strand
ACACACACACACACACACACACACACACACACACACACCTCTTTCCTGCCATATGCCCACAGAGAATCACAGAGGGCTGCCATCTGGGGCTCCCTGTACAACCTACATGCATTAGGAGTAGGTCTGTTTCTGAACCCCTGCACCCATTGTTCTCTAGTCCAATAAAGACTTTCTGGGTCATTTTTGCTCACCTAGAATGGACTCAAGTAGGCTCTCCTCCCAGGACTTTGTGGAGGAAAACTGGTCCTTCTTATCACCTCAGTTACAATCATCTTGCTCCACTGGCCAGGATCTTCAGTTGGAGCTCCATTTTTATTAATACATATTGAAAACCATTTTGTAACATACATACAAGTTTAATCCCACTAACATCATCATTATCAGTGTAAATCAATATACATTGCAGTGTATGTGGTCCTAACCCACTGCCCTACACTTGGATAAGGATGTGGCTAAGCAGTGCCTCGGTCCTGGTTCTCAACAGCTCTTCCTCTTGAGTTAGCCACACATATGTTTCCCACTGAATGTCTTCTGCCTTCCATGGTCTACATTTCATGCAAGTCCACAATGAAATGACGGTCTCATAGAGAAAACTAGCTTATTTGTAATTGCTCAGTATTCAAATGTATTGTTCACCAGTTGAATAGAGTGCCTCGATAGATCTAACATTCCCAGCTCTTATTACTGAACACACGTCATTTAAATATTGAACATAGCAGAGTTATGGTTTTTCAAATATGCAAAATAGTTCTTGAAGTCTCTCTGGGAGAGGTCACAGGAGTTTTATAAATGCAGACTTTGCTAATGGTAAGGGGAAGGAAATTCTAAGTTTTTCTGATGCTACCAGTGTTGAATTTCATGTAATACACAAAGGTCATTGAGATTAGAAAAGTATTTCTGGCAGGACCATCAGTGGTAGAATTAACAGTTACAACTTTCTTACTCCTGGTCCTCTAGCATCTTGCTATTAACTAACCTTATGTAGACATAAGGCTAGACATTTTAACATTTAAAATACAATTGATTTTACCACTCAAAAATGGAGAAAAGTTGCCAAGATCAGAGAGGAGGAAATGGGGGTGCCTGGGTGGCTCAGTCATTAAGCGTCTGCCTTCAGCCCAGGTCATGTTCCCAGGGTCATAGGATCAAGTCCCACATTGGGCTCCCTGCTCAACGGAAGCCTGCTTCTCCCTCTCCCACTCCCCCTGCTTGTATCCCTTCTCTCACTGTGTGTCTCTCTGTCAAATAAATAAAATCTTAAAAAAAAAAAAAAAAAGTGGGGCACCTGGGTTGCTCAGTCATTGAGCATCTGCCTTCAGCTCAGGTTATGGTCCCGGGTCCTGGAATCAAGCCCCACATTAGGCAACCTGCTGGGCGGGAGGCCTATTTCTCCCTCTCCCACTTTCCCCTGCTTTTGTTCCCTCTCTCGCTGTGTCTCTGTCAGATAAATAAACAAAATCTTTAAAAAAAAAAAAAGGAAGGAAGAAAGAAAGAAGGAAGTGCTGACCCTAGTAGGACCGACAAAAACACATAAATGGCTGGATTAGAAGGAAATGCTGATAAGAAAAGCATTTAAACCCATCAGACAGGGCTAGCAGTGGGAAAGGGGGTGAGGAGCAGGCAATAAGGAATGTTTACTATGGTCTACAAGTACTTTTTTGGAACTTAAAAAATGTACAGGCAGTATAAAAACACAAGGGTCACCATGAAATGATTATATTTTAAATACATGACATTCATCAAGATTAACTGAAGGATTAAGAAACAGACTGTAAGTTACACATGTAATAGCACTTTTACTCTCAGTATTATTTAATAAGGGTTTTATGGATTATACTAAACCTATAACCCCCAAGGACTAAGTTACACTAAGCAATAGGAAAGGAAGGAGAAATAGGGTTAGGAAGTACTATTTATTAGCTATTTGAAGGACATAGTTGATATTTCAATCTAGCTTTTTAAACTATTTCTAAGGGACACATTTGATGTTACTGTGATTGAAAGCCAGTTGTAAAACAAGGAAAACTTTAATTACTGTCAGATTCTGGATTTTCAGTTGCCAATTTCATGGTTCTGGGAAGTACACATTGGTTCAACGTCAAGTGTTTCTTACACGTGATTCGTAGCTAACAGTTAAAAGTTGTTCAGTATTTTAAAGATTTTGAGCAATGTGTTCTACATGAGAACTAAAGGCATGCTAAATGGCCACATTTTTAAGAAAATTCAGAGCAGGGGCACCTGGGTGGCTCAGTGGGTTAAAGGCTCTGCCTTCAGGTCAGGTCATGGTCCCAGGGTCCTGGGATCGAGTTCAAGCCCCGAATCGGGCTCTCTGCTCAGCAGGGAGCCTGCTTCCTCCTCTCTCCCTGCCTGCCTCTCTGCCTACTTGTGATCTCTGTCTGTCAAATAAATAAATAAAATCTTAAAAAAAAAAAAAAAAAGAAAGAAAATTCAGAGCAATGAATCTCCTCAGGTAATGCTCAAGGCCATTTGATTCCAGTCCTTCCCCAGATAGGGGTCCAAAAGGAGAACTTCTTCTGACAGGAACCCACTGATCCACCAGTCTTCAGTCTGCTTTGTCAAGTTCAGGCAGGGGAAGAATCCTAACAGGTTCACATGTAATAATTATTTAATTTACACACATCCCTCTAAGGAAGTCTTTATAATTTGTTCCAGGTTTAGAGCTGAGAAATGGAGCCTCAGATCATTAAAGTTCATGAAGCATAAAACCAGAAAAAAATAGAAAAGCAAGAGATCTCCAAATGAAAATTTTGCCTACTTTCCACTATGCTATTTAGAATTTTCCTACATGTCCTCCACCCTAACATAGAAACAATCCAAAATTGGTATGACTTTGGATAGGTGGTCTATGAGATCATTTATTAGGAGGAAGCTGAAAGAATTCATCTTATACAGGTTAAAAAAAGGGGGGGGGGATATTACACACTATGGAGTCATTCTGTGTGTCACAGAGCCAGACATGCTTTAAAATAGTCTTGTTCCACTTCCATTTTTTTCTTCTTAATTACTCCCATATTAAAATGACTCATCACAGGTATAGATAGGAAACTTAAATTAGCAGGTTTATTGCTACCTATGAACAGTAACCAATATTCCCTGGAGGTTTGGGGGTTTCTTGGTATCTCTCATAGTATCTTGCAGGAGAGGGTAATGTGTTTCACCTCACCTACCTTTCCATGAACTGAGGACAAAAGATTTTAAACACAAGACTCCATCTACTGCAAGCAGAGACCTGAAGTAAAAACATGAGTAACAGAAAGTGTGTAAGAACCAAGTTTCCCTTCTCACATCCTCTACAGAAACTCCTAAGAGCTCAAGATTGGAGCGAAAGAACTCCCCATTCATCAGATAAAATAATTAACTCAATAATTAGTGAGAGAGTGGAAAAATCATCTTCAAGTGACACATCACATCTGTGAGATATCTTCTGAATGAAGCCAGGGAAATTCAATTTAGATAAACATGTAGAATGAGAATCATTCATGCCAGGTACTATGGTGGACACCACAGGGCATACAAAATGGATAAAGATCCAGCTTTTGTTTAGGGGAAACATTTTATGGAGAAAAAAAATTCAACTATTATCATAATTACAGTAAAACTTGGCAAGTGTCATTGTGAACCTTTAACAGTATCAGAAGGTACAACAGGAAAAAACAAAAAGGGAAAAAGTGGCCTACAGATATTGGAAAAAAATCTTCCCTATTGAAACACGTTATATAGGGTCAAATACAACACACCGTCCCAAGAAGAAAGGAGAAAGCAAATGTGAAGGTTCCAAGTTGAAAGGCCTGGATGTCATCAGGCATTAAAATATTCAGTGGCATGAGGAAAGGAGGAGGGGATCAAAGTGCTGAGCAAAGTGAAGACAGTTCATTCCAGTGAAGTCATTATCTAAATCCCAGGACTACTCTTCGGTGTGTCTTGGCAGCCCTGAAGATACACACCAGGCTCATGAAGCTCATTAAAAATTTGAAATTCATGATGATTAAGTTAACTGAGATACTAAAAAATACAGACTTCAAGGAAAATATGTTTGCTCTGAAATTTGTGCTTAAAAGTTACTTTCAGAGTTATCATCAGACATGCTAAACCAAAAGGTCGGAAGTGTGGTCTGGGAGTCTGAATTCAGCCAGTTCACAGGGTCCAGTTCATGCTGGACGACTACAAGACACACTGAGAAAAACTGCAGCTTCAGGGTGGGAGCCAACAGCTCCAGAGCTGCCATGGCTCATGTGGACTGGCTAAGGGAATCCAGAGGACAGGACAGTGCCCAATGCTAGAGGAAAATGGATTCCCATATCATAATGAGCTGCAGGAACAAGTTCAAGGTGTTTGGAGATTATAGCTTACTTTAAATTAGAGGTGGGAACACTCATCAGCTAGTTTACCATGGTAATTCTCAAGTTTTAAAACTTAAGACTCACCCAGAAGATGTGTTTTAAAAGGAAGGTACTAGATTCTTCATGTCCAGAGTTCCTGATTATCCAGAGTTCCTGGGTAAAGCCAAGGATTTTGCATTTTTATAAAGTTGTATTACTGATTCTGAGGTGAGGGATCCTCAGAAGACACTGAAAAACACGGACCCAATGGGATCCTTATAAGCATTTAATGAAATTGATGCACTTATCAAATGTGTTAGATGTCTTGTGTGATTTATAGCTATTCCACCCTTATTTATATTAGGCTTTGAGTATCTCTTGACATTTAGAATTTATAAATGGGGGCACCCGGGTGGCTCAATCATTTAACATCTGCTTTCGGCTCAGGTCCTGATCCTAGGTCCTGGGATCGAGTCCCGCTTGGAACTCTCTGCTCAGCGGGGAACCTCTTCTCACTCTCCCTCTGCTACTCCCTCCCACACATGCTCTCTCTCAAATAAAATCTTTTTTTTTAAATAAAATAAAATTCATAAATAAAAGCAAATAGACTAATTACCTTTTGCCTTCATACAGTGATCACAGTCCTGTAAGGTTTTCAAGTAATTAGTATGGAAAGCCTATTTTCATTTATCACAGTTGCTTCTCAGTGAGTCATGATCTCCAGCCAATTAGAGATTTGGTTTTTAAGGTAGATGAATGTCAATTAAGCAACAAAAGCCAGTATTTAAAATCATAATTCCCTATTAGAAGCTATTCAATTAAAAATTCAATGCACATTTCAACTATACAATTAAATACAAAATCAACTGTGTGTAAGTTTACCATATAATTACATTATGGTCTGCTCTACTAGGAAAACATTGTAAAGATTAGATTTCCTATTAGCAAGACTTGAGTCTGCCATTACTGTGCTAGATCAGAAGCCAGTTTCAAAGTATACTTTACCGAAAATGAATGGTTGATTAGCTCTACAAATTACGTAGTAAGAGACCATGGTAAGAATCTAAGCTGTATATCCACAGCAAATGTGGGTATGTTTAGCTAGGCATGACGGCAGCTGGGCAAGGGGGAAGAGACTGCCTTCACTAGCCATAGGTCCCCAATTAACTCATAAATGAGTTTAACTGACAACTGGGACCCCAGCAAGCACCACAAAGATGGTCATCCTGTCTGTCTTGTTCACTGCTGTATGTCCAGCATCTAACACTGAGCCTAATATATGTAAGTATTTAGTAACATATCTGTTGGACCAAACCATCCTCCCAAACAACTGGGAAACAGTGAAGACCGTTTGATCTCTGAAACAGTGTACTTGATTAAAAGGAGCCTAGTCTCTTCCAGGATGGAGCTGTACACATAAGATCAATCAAAAGACACTAGTCTGAGAATAGAATGAGACTGGGTATTAGTGATCATGAGGATTTATTTCCTGGTGTGAAGCATTGGAAAAGAAATGGAATTTTATTTATACTAGATTTCACTAGAAGTAGTTTTGATCAATTATGATTCTAAAAGTTTTTTTTTAACTTTACTTATAATGTGGTTTTTCACTAATGCCCTATTTTCCCCCCTTCAGTCTCTAAATAGTACATTGTAGATTTAATTACTTAACAATGGTTCTTATACTGTAACAAGAATGTGAAAGCAGTAAACTCCCTACAGGAGTTCCCAGTATCTTTTTCTGTATCATAGAAATTTATTTGTAAGAGTCTATGCAAAACAGCTGTAATCATTTTTAAAGCTTGACAAAAGCATCTATACTATTACTAAAAGTTCCAGAAACTTAACAGATACATGTGCCATCCATCACATAAAATAAAGAAAAAAGCAACACACAAACATTTAAGAAATAAAATTTAAAAATAAGAAAAGAAAATTCAAAGTTATTTCAGAATTCTAACATAGTTTATCAGACATCTTTATAAATGTGCTTTTCAAGGTCTATAAGAATATTGTAACATCCCTATTTAACTTGCCTATTATTCTAACCTTATTCTCTCTCCTAAAATTTGAGGACAAAACAACTTCCCTGTTACAATTTGTAATATAGAACAATAAAGCATGCTTCAATGGCTTCTTCAATAGTTGGGAAACGTAGCAGTTCACCAAGGTCTAGTGTCTTAAAAAATTAGAAACTCAAGACCTCCCAACCAAGTGACTCTCGCACCCACCCTGCTCCTAAGTATATCAGGGAAAGTGATTTTTCAGAAATTTCTCAGAGTAGACACAAGAAACAAAACAAATAGAGGATATGAACAGAGTAAAATGTGACAGACAAAAAGTTTCTATCTGTCACTCTTGCTTCCCCTCCTTTCTTCCTTCCCATACAGAAAATCATCATCAGTAGGTTTAGGTAATAAAGTTTCAACTTCAGTTTGGATCTGTCAAGATTTTTATAAAGGAACTGATTCACCAGGACTTTGTTCCATTGTTCCATCCTTCCATGGCCTTAATAACCTAGGCTAGTATGTGATTTAATTTACAAGTATTGATTGTAGTACATTTTCTTTTGATTAAAACCAAAAAGCAAGAATGGACTTAATAAATCACCATATCATAAATTGATGCTTTGTTTTGAATATTTCAAACTCAAAAGTGAGAAATGATCATTGAAAAGGATAGCTTGCAAATATATGTTAATATATTAATATTAGCATATTAATATATTATGTGTAACTTGTATAAATGTATATTAAATATATCAAATATGTATTGTATATTAAATATCTTATGTATATTATATATGTATTATAGAGAGAGACAAATTGACCAAGTAACCAAATTAATCCAATGTGAATTTGGCAGGGAAAACACACACTCGCATGCACACAGGTACTAGTTCAATAACTGTCCCCTTCCTCTTAAAAAAAGCTTTCTCTTTGAATCTTTTTAGAAGAAATAATGAGGTAGTATGAGTTACTAAAGGTTTTGGGTTTTATTCTTTGAGTCAGTTGTTAGGATTCTTATCTAAGAAGACATGTAATGAAAAGGATACTAGACTTCCATTTGTCTAGTACAATTAGATTATGTTACTAAAGATTCTTACATATGGTTTCATTGGGAGTTCAAAAAAATAGGGAGCTAGAAGAGTGTATTACGATGCCCACTGGGGATGTACAGAAAGTGAAGATAACAGAGTACCAGCTTGTTAGAACCAAGTCTCAGATTACTATCATTTAGTCTTCAGTCTTTTGAAGAAATGTATTAACTTGTGATAGTCATACCATTGGGTTAGGCCTTCTTTAAGAAGCAAAGAAATAAGCAATCCAGTAAACAGCAACTTCTAATTCACTTTATTCCTCTTTCCTCTTATCAATGTCCCCTTCACCCCCAGAAGTCAAGTATCAATAGCTACAAGTGTCAAGAGTCCTAAGAAATTTGTCAAAACCCAAGTCAATTTTTAAGAAAGTAGAATACTCAATTTCATTTAGATATAATCATTTTTAGGTCAAAAGCAGCTAAACACCACAGAAAAACAAATATTGAATTCCTCAGTTCAAATTCCTGAAATTACAACTTCTATTAATCACTGTATTTTTCAAGTCTATCTGCTAACAGAAATCTAAATGTTCAGTGCTGAGAGAGTAACTGCTCGATTAATATGAAGTTAGAATTATACTAATTTGAAGATGTCAGTTATGCTGGCATTCTCTTTGAGGAGTGAAGTAAGTTTAAATTGAGACCTTTAAGTCCTGTAAAGATTACTGGACAGTATTTTGTATGAACATATTTACTCTTAAACATGCCATATTAGCATCCCCATCACACACCACCACTGGTCTTTCCTTAGAATTTAATGATTGACCTATCCCATCTTACGCACTGAAACTCATTCTATTCCTTCTGCCCCCAATAAACGGTCATGTAGGAAACTATTATTAGCCAATATATTAAAAAAAAAAAAAAAGAAAGAAAGAAATAGTATTCTTATACACTTTTTACATAAAGACTATACTGGGGGAAATATTCATTGAGTTGATTATGGAAATTGAATCTTAAAAGACATGAACCATATAATTAAGTGTCCTATCAAAAAGACTAGCAGCCAGCAATTTGCCACAGGATATTCACATTCAATTCAAAGAGTTGAGTTAGTAAATCACTAAGTAGTATCATTTGGAAAATTTAAATTGTCCTTTGGTTCAACTTAATGTACTAGGAAATGGCCCTGCATGACATTTCATTCCTGTAAACAATATCATTTAGAAATCCCTGTAATTTCCTTCACAAATTCTACAAATGAAACTATGGTCTCTTAAAAAGCCACTTGAGTAAACATGTAAAATTCTAGCTTTTGACAAATTACAGCATGTTTCTTCTTTAGGGATCTATGTGGGGTTTCCTAATTTAATCATGATCAAAAGAGTCCCACTCAGTAAACTTATTTTTAAGGAAAGATACTGTCCTGAAAGTAAATTAACTATTTCCTTTGTAATGTTCATTAATTATAGCTCACTGACTATTCCTCTGTTCTTCAAACAGGGAAACAAAGTCCATTCATGCTCACAGACAGCACAGAATTCTCTTCCACATTCCCAGAGATTTAAGAACATACTGCCGTGGAAACAAAATAGCATAGCAATTGAGTAGAACAGAAGCTAAGATATGTTTCAAAAAAATACAACTTAAGAAAGTTGTTAGTCCACATGGCATTCAGGTCTGGGGGTTGGGAGGGAAGTTGTGCACTTGTTCATGCAATATCACAGAAGTAAGAAATCACCTATAAAAGTAAGCCAATATTTTATCATAATTGCAGAGAGAACTCCTTTCCTTATATGTAGTTGGCCACTGTGTTCCAAGAAGAGAGACTTTGTCAACTACATCCTTTTATTTATAAGAAATGGTCTTCTAATTAGGGACTGTAGAAGAGCCCTAAGTTCCTAAGAAGTCAGGACTTGGTTCTCTTCATCTGAAACTTCTAGTCCAACTGTTTGTCTTGGAATTTTACTTCTCCCTTATAATTAGTGCAGTGATGCATGATTTGCAAATTCCTCAAGGTCCGTGAAATGGGAGTGGATTCTTGGTTCCATTAATAAGAAAAATCAAGCAGTTACCTAGCTCCTGAGGCCAAGTAGATAAGTCATCCAGTCATTCAAGTTGAAAAGCAAAAGCAAAAATGTATTATTCCAAAGTCATTTTCAGGTAATATTCAGCATGGTATACAGGCATCCCATCACTTGCCTACTGTACCTGATGGGTAATGGCTGCCTAAAGAATTGTGTTAAGAATTCAAGACTGCACCTAAACTCAGCCTCAGTGAGCTCTCTGGATGTTTAGCAATTTTGTTCATCGAGGTGAGAAGCAACCGGGGGGTGGGGGGAGTAGTTCAGGTACATTAAGAGTCCATTTAAAATGATATACATTACCTGTGTCCATCAAACTCACTGAGAAGCACAAAAATCTTCATTTCCATATTTTATTCTGGGTTTTAGAAGTTGGTGCCACTAAATTAAGTATTTTTCTAAGTTTCCCACCTGCTATCCCTGAGATACAAGGATGGTTCAATATATGTAAATCAATAAATGTGATACATGACATTAAGAATGATAAAAATCATGATTATCTCCATATAAATAGAAAATGAGTTTGATAAAATACACAGTCCTTTTTTTATGGCTAAAATCTCCAATTTTATACTGGGTATAGTTAAGACCACACTTCAGCATAATTAAAGCCATATATAACCAGCCCACAACTAACTTTATATTCAATGTCTAAAAATTCAAAGCTTTCCTTTAAGATCAGGGGAAAGACAAGAGGGCCCACTCTCACTTTTTCAAAATAGTACTGGAAACCATAGATGGAACCATGAGGCAAGACAAACAAAGGTCATCCAAATTGAAAAAGTAAAATTTTCACTATTCTCAGATACTATCATCTTACATAGGAAATCCTTAAGACTCAACCAAAAATCTGTTGAAAGCAATATGCTCAGTAGAATTATAGGATATAAAATCCCCATACACATATCAGGTGTTTTTCTACACACTAACAATTAAATACCTGCAAAATAAATACAACAATGCCATTTGCAATAGCATCAAAAACAGTAACATATTTAGTAATAAGTCTAACTAAGGAAATATAAAATCTATGCAGTAAAAACTGTAAGACCATGATGATAGAAACTTAAGATAGAAATGTAAAGATATCCTGTGCTCATAAATAAGGATGAGTATTCTTAAAATGTCCATGCTATCCAAACCCATCCATAGATTCAGTGAAATCCCTATTAGAATTCCAATGGCATTTTTCACCAAAATAGAATCTTACATGTGTGGAACCATAAAGGACTCTGAACAGTCAAAGCGATTTTAAGAAAAATAGTCAGAGGCATCACACTTTATGATTCCAAGCTATACTATGAAGCTATGGTAATCAAAACAATATGGAGGTTCCTCAAAACTAAGATCAGATTTGCCATATGATCCAACAATCGCAATTCAGGGTATATAGCCAAAGGAAAAGAAATAATCATTTCCAATAAATACATGCACTTCCATGCTTATGGCAGCATTTTTCAAAATAGCCAAAATATCACAACACTTTAAGTGCCCATTGACGGATGAATGGATAAAGAAGTTATTGCATGTAGGTACAAATGCAATATTATTCAGCCATGAGAAAAAAGGAAATCTTGCCGGTTTCAACATGGGTGGACCCTGAGCACATGTCAGACAAATGCTCTTTGTCCTCACTTTTGTATGAAATCTAAAAAGGTAAACTTATAAATCAGACAAGACAATAAGGATTATAAGGGGTTGGGGAGTGGGGAAACCACCCAAGAGGTTGTTGAAGCATACCAACTTGTGGGGTGCCTGGATGGCTGAGTTGGTTAAGTGTCAGACTCTTGCTTTCAACTCAAGTCATGATCTCAGGGTCATGAGATCAAGCAGCCTGGGTCTCTGCACTCAGCGGGAAGTCTACCCTGGAGATCCCCTTTCTCTCTGCCCCTCCCCCCTTGTCTCTCTCTCTAGTTAAATGAATAAATATTGAAAGAAACTGGCTTGTAGAAGATCAGTCTTAGACAAATTCATGTTTACCTCTCGATATTCATAGTTCTCAAAGATCCTGAATTTTGTTGTATTAAATGTACGTAATTAGGGGGCAGGCCGACGTGTATCCCAGGGAAAGCACTCCCTATCGTGTGGTGGGAAGCAGAGGCTGGCAGAACTCCCCATCTGTGATGCTGACTACTTGCTACCCAATAGCTATGCATGGGTCAATGTCAAACGCCAAAGCGCCTCTTACACTACAGAACATCTTTTATTTCGTAACATTTGTCTCACTCACACAAACCTGCGATTCTGAAAAGAGGTAAAGCTCATTTTTTCCTAATGATTCTCCTTCATGCTGTTTATTTCTTGACTGATTTGTCATCTAGATTAATGGCTCCTCAAATTAAGGTCAGGACTCCTTTTCTTTTCCAAGGCTGTATATGCTGTACCTTATTTTACTGTGGGAGAAAAGCTTAATGCCATTATTAGTAACACTTCATCACCACTTAGGAAACACCAGGATGAGACTTAGGTTAAAAAAAAAAAAAATCAAATGCCACATTTTGCATATTTTTTTTGGAAGTTTACACGCTAGGAGCGCCTGGGGGAGCTCTGTTGGTTAAGTGTCTAACTCTTGATTTCCGCTCGGGTTGTGATCTCAGTGTGGGGATCTGCTCTCAGCGGGGAGTCAGATACTGCTTCTCTCTCTCTTTCTGCCATTCCCCCCGTCACTACTCACTCTTAAATAAGTAACTCCTCAAGAAAAGATAAGAAGAGGGGCACCTGAGTGGCCCAGTGGGTTAAGCCTCTGCCTTCAGCTCAGGTCATGATCTCAGGGTCCTGGGATCAAGCCCTTCATCGGGCTCTCTGCTCGGCGGGGAGCCTGCTTCCTCCTCTCTCTCTCTCTGCCTGCCTCTCTGCCTACTTGTGATCTCTCTCTCTGTCAAATAAAAAAATAAAATCTTTTTTAAAAAATACTTTAAAAAATGATAAGAAGAAAGAAGAAAGAAGGCAGAAAAAGAGAGGAAGAGAAGAAGGAGAAGGAAAAGAAGAAGAAATTTACACACTAAGTTTAAAACCAAAAGCCAATTCAGGTGCACGATGTCCACAATAGCCAAACTATGGAAAGAATCTAGATGTCCATCAACAGATGAACGGATAAAGAAGATGTGGTATATATATATATATACAATGGAATACTGTGCAGCCATCAAAAGAAATGAAATCTTGCCATTTGTGACGACATGGATGGAACTAGAGGGTATTATGCTTAGCGAAATAAATCAGAGAAAGACAACTATCATATGATCTCTCTGATATGAGGAAGTTGAGAGGCAACATGAGGGGCTTGGCAGGTAGGAAAGGAATAAATGAAACAAGATGGGATTGGGAGGGAGACAAGCCATAAGAGACTCTTAATCTCACAAAACAAACTAAGGGTTGCTGGGGGGAGTGGGGTCGGGAGAGGGTGGCTGGGTTATGGACATTGGGGAGGGTATGTGCTATGGTGAGTGCTGTGAAGTGTGTAAACCTGGCAATTCACAGACCTGTACCCCTGGGGCTAATAATACATTATATGTTAATAAAAAAATTTTTTAAAGCCAATTAAAAAAAAACATTCTAAGCCAGAGACACTATTTTACCAAGAAGGAAAAATCAAGAAGCGGTCTTTGGTCAGTAGTCTTGCTGCCCCTTTCCTTCCTCCCTTCAACTATTTACTTGTTATTCCATACTTTGTTTTGCTTAGGCTTTCAACCAGTCCTCATACCTACTAGAACTTCAAAAAGTGGAACAGTTTGGGGACAACTTTACAATAATGGAGTTATCCTATTTAGAATTTCTAGCTTGATTCTCATTCATCACTTGTGTATATTAATCATCTGTTAATGTATGTAATTGGGTTTTTGTTGTTTTCAAAAATGCAGTGTTATTTCTAGGGTCCTAAAAAAGATCTCAGGATTCAAAAAATCCCAAATTGCCCTCCACACCTGCTGAGCAGTCATACTATCCCTTAAAGGCAGCAATGTGGCAATTCGTGTTCTTCATTTTACATCTTTGCGTGAACGAAGAGATAAGAGAAAATCTGTGATGGGAGTTGGGAGAGGGGAACACGGTCCACAGAGCACTGAGAGGAAGCCGTTGTGCAGTTATACAAAGTTAGCGGCTACAGACAGACTGTGGGTATTTTAAGAGACTCAAGTATATGCTCTAAGTTCCAGGTGCCAGTGGGAGTGAAGGCTTCCCGTGGGGTTGGAGGAGCAGGTAGCAGCCAAAAAACCTTCAACACAGGCTGCCTCTAGAGGATGTTTAGAAACAAAAACACTCCCATTCTGTAAGTATGCTACATGAAGGGGACTTAGGAAAAGATGGCGCATACATTCTGTGTAAGGAATACCACTGAAGAAATACTCAGACATGAATTTATAATATTCTCCTCACAGTTCCCTTAACACACTCCTTACCACACGGAAACTTCCATTAACCACAGGAAATTTAGCTACCAACATTCCGAAGGATCCTAATTCATCTTCCAATCAATTTGCCCCAGAGCATAACTTTAAATGGCAGCCATCATCCCCTTCCATGTGTCAAAGATGTAAAACCATACATTATAGTAAAAACTGCATTTGACTCTAATACGGGTGCTTTTGGGGTCAAAAGGTGGCTTTAGAAATGTCTTTTTTAAAAACAAAGCTCTGCCTTTTCTCCTTTAGAAAAGTTTTTCTGTTGGCATATATACCTAAGAATAACATGTGCCCACTACACAGAACAATTGTAGACTTATCAGAAATGGATTACAAGTCATACAGGCTATAGTATTTATGGATATGACCACAGGTCTCCTGTTTTCTCAGTGATCTTTAAATCCTACTCAGTTCATCATAAAAGTTAAACTGTTAATGGTACATTCATGAAGATCAAATATTAAATATTGTTAAACATCTTATTCTTGGAGACATATATAGAAACGATCTCAGATCTGTTAAATTCCATTCCCAGCTTAAGTTTTCAATACAGATTATTCACTGCTCCTTCCCTCCCCTCCCCCGGGTTTATATTTATACCTCAAGGAAAATCAATACCTACAATTTTAAGCAAACCATCTCCCCTTTCACTCACTCCTAACAAAATTGTAAAGATTTAGCAAAGTTAAGTTTCAATCTCTATTAATTTAAAATTGTCTTCTCCAAATTCCAAACGTTCTACATTCTTGTAGAGTAGAAATACGGAGTTTCTACTCAGGTTTGACATTTCAAACATTTCTTTAAACTGTCAAAATCACTTACAACAAATATATACCAAAAAACCCGGAATATGCTAGTGGCAACCACTCACAAACTTGTACTATCAGACTACTTGTCTGGGAGTACAACTAGTCATTATTTCCCATTTCTCTACGTGTGTCTACGTCTTATAAAGACCCTTCTATCTCAAAGGTTGGCAACTGCAACAGCTTCTTATATGCAAACCCGAGCTTGTACCCGGATATTTAAGAAAAAAAAAATTAAACATGACAGAACTTTTTCTAGTGCTTACCTGCATGTCAAGGATGGCACAGAGAGATCTGTTCTTTTTTTTTTTTTTTAAAGATTTTATTTATTTATTTGAGAGAGACAGAGTGAGACAGCATGAGAGGGGAGGTCAGAGGGAGAAGCAGACTCCCCATGGAACTGGGAGCCCCATGTGGGACTCGACCCCAGGACTCCGGGATCATGACCTGAGCCGAAGGCGGTTGCTTAACCAACTGAGCCACCCAGGCGCCCCAGAGAGATCTGTTCTTATGTTCAACTCATTGAGCAATAGCCCAAAATACAAGCTTATGTTCTATTTTCAGAAATAAGGTATCACGTACAGTTTTAGTACTTACTTAAGTTACTTCTTTAATGGCTTAATTATAACTTAGTATTTTCCTGTAAGATGAAGTAATACTTCTTGAAGCTAATTACTGCTTCATTTCTGTGGTCATAGAAATTGTTATGTAGAAATACACCAATTCCGAATAAGGTAACATCTTTCAAACATGTCCTCGTTTGTGTATTTTATGAAGGCTCAGTTTTTAAAATGTGAGCTCTTTGTAAGTATTTGTGGACAAGGAGCTCCAGAACTTACTATACCAAGTTAAAGGTTACTGGTTATCTAAGGTCAAGATGCTAGTTCAAATTTATCACGTGAAATAAGTTATCAACGTTTTCTGATAAAGAGGCATTTCATACATTACCTAAATCACTCTCATTACAATATAGCTTTATTAGCCTCATTATCCTGCTAGTAATTTCATCATGTATATGACTTTGTCTTACAAAAATAAATTCAAAGTTACCATGTCTTTGACTTTTAAAAACATTTTTTAAAAAACCCTTCTGAATATGCAAAGCCATTTTCATTAAAACTTTTTGATCATCTATGAGATGTAGTCATAGTTCCAGGTCTGATTTTTTTTTCATTACCAAGACAAGGACAAGGCCTTTGTGTTCCCTCATCAAGGTCTCATTTATGTTGAGGATCTCCTTTCTCATTCAAGGATACAGGCACTATTTTTGTCTGTATGAGCACCAGACACCGTTATCAATCATTCTTTGGGGTGATTTTATCCTCACTGGCATCCAGTAGTTCTCTTACACACATTTGCTGCTCATAGATTCATACCTTTTGTCAGACAGAGGATTTTATATATATAGGATTTTTTATATATATATATATATATATATATATATATACACACACACATATATATATATAGTTATACACACACACACACACACACACATATAGTTTGGAAATACATAGATTCTAAAGATCATCCTTGTATTTTCCTTAAGTGTTTCTAACACAATCTAACACTCACCTTTAACTCTTACTAAGCACAGTTTTCTCATTTTACATGAGCCAGCAAGATTGTTTCAAGTAATGTTAGAGCAATGGATCCAGAATGAGTGATACAGTATCCAATGATGCTTATAAATTCAAGCAGCATTATCTCTTTCTACACGTCTGGGACAGTTCATTAGCCTATAATCGCAAGGAAGCAATTGATTTGTTACTTGTTAACTCTATCAATAGAAGATTGTTGAACATTAGAAAAAAGATGAGAAGATTTAAGCCTGATATGAAAACAAAATGCCATTTGATTCGTGAGCTTGAAAACTGGTGTTAGCAATGACTGATCATAGTTCATAGATCATCTTATTCAGCCTTCCCAGACTATGCAAAGGTTTTTGTAAATTTTTAAGAGTCAAGAGGACTTCTTTTCAAGTTTAATATTGGGTACCTGTGGCCCCAAGTTTATTATATCCTGGAGATGCACACATTCATAAAACAGGTTCTAATAGTTCTGTTAGCTCATTCCTGTCATGTTGGTAGAAATCTGGATGTACTATCTTGGACAAAAAAAAAAATGTAATTTTGCAACAAACACGTTTTCCCCCACTACTTCCTAAATATGAGGAAGGCACATGATCTAACACTTTCTTTATATCAAGGCCTTTTATAATAGACTCACAACAACTATCTGTTGATGTTGAGAAATGCATGAAAAGGTTTTTCTACAAAGAAATTCACCATGTATGTTTATTGCAGGATTTAGTTCTGGAAGTGGCCAATCCATTTGTATGCCAAATGGACTTAAATTTGTTCTGTCTGTTTAGCACTCAATAGCATTTTCACAGAAGGCAAGAAGTAGCTTTTATTTTTTTTAGTCCTCACAAAAACCATCTAAGTGCTGGTATTATTGTTACTTAGAGAAAAGAAAAAGGATGTGGGGGATTTGCCTAAACCACAAGATTAGATGCCAAATGGTGAGAAGTCTAGAACCCTGCCGTTCTCACTCTATTCTAATGCCATTTTTACTGCAGGACACAGAGCTGCTGCTTAGAGTTACAAAGACCTCACCTCAATTCCAAGTATATTTTGTGGAGGTGTTTTGTCTCCCCTTAGAGATGAATGCTATTAATAACCGTAACAATTACTGTGACATTAAGGTACAGATTAGTCAACCTTAAAAGCAAGGATACTGAAAAATAAAGACCCATGGAATTTTCAGATCCAGCCCCTATACTTCAAACACTCTTATTTCTATAATAGCTCTATGTTGAAACACTTCAAAAAAACACTTTAACAGAAGCCTTCAAACTTATAAAATATTTTAAAAAATTTATGCTTAACTAACTAGAAGAAAATGACAACTCTTTTTATACAATTATTTGAAGTGTAATATCTTTCAATTTTCTTCTCCTATGGTTTACCCCTGTATAGTTAAAAATTTACAATCTTTTTGACATTAGTGCTTATGTAAATGTATTTTTATGTAATAAATCCATTTTTCAGGTTAGTCATCATTATGTAACTTGCAACAGCATATTTTCAAGTATTTGTCTCTAAAGTAATATTTATATAGAGAACATTATTTCCTCTATCCTACCTAACAATGAATGAGTTATTTAAAAATGATAAAAGGGGGTGAGAAAAGGTTACTAAGGAGGTAACTGAATCTCACTCAGATCATTTGCTATCTCCCAGTGCATAGGTGCTTCTCCTGCCCTTGATGTTAACTTAACTCCTGTTACTCAGCTGCATGCAGGCCAGTCTCCACATCTCACTGGTTTCATACAGTTACCTGAGACAGACTCCTTATGGGACACAGGACTTCCTCTTTCACTCTTAACTGATAATAATCTAAGTTAGCGTCACTAATCCAATATTATCTGGGTTTATGCTATCATTTTAATCTCCCATTCTAATCTTTTACTTCTGGGTCCTTTGTAGTCTAGTCGAACTGCAATGTATTTCCCATCTCTAGGCTTTAAATAGACTTGTACACACCATCCAGGCTGTGCTTCCTCCATGCCTGGGCGTCCAAATCCCAGTCCTCCTGCAAGGGTTCTTCTCTAGGATTCCCTCCTACCCCTGCCTCCCCCAGACACACTAGCTGGAGTGAGAGGTGGGGGTAGGAAAGAATGAATGAAACTATTACTTGTTGAGTAGGAAACACTTGAAGGCATGATGCTGAGCTCTGGGATTTGTGTATATTAATTCAAGTAATAAAATTATCTTACAGGCTTTTATTTCTACTTTTTATTTTCATGTTTTCATAAGCCTGTTCAGTTGTCTTTATGAGCAAAATTCTGGGTCTAACATAGGAGAGAGAATTTATTCAGGGCTACTCCTTACACTCTTGGCCAGATTTCCAGGCAGTCCGTCACTCCCACATTTGAAGCCCATACCTTTATTTGCCTCTCCTAGACTTTTTAATCCTGATGTAGTGTAATTCTACTTACAGAATGCTCCCAAGAAGAGCTGTAAATGCTAAATTGGCATTAGCCCATCAAAGATTCTAGGATGTCAATATTGCCGTTACTCTCCCCCTGTATCTGAAATAACTTTGAACCAGATAGGTCAACACTTATCATTAAAAAACACTGCTAAGGGGGCACCTGGGTGGCTCAGTCATTAAGCAGTTGCCTTCCGCTCAGGTCATGATCCCAGGGTCCTGGGATCGAGCCCAGCATCAGGCTCCCTGCTCAGTGGGAAGCCTGCTTCTCCCTCTCCCATTCCCCCTACTTGTATTCCTTCTCATCATGTGTCTCTCTCTCCATCAAATAAATAAAGTCTTTTTTAAAAAAAATTTTAAATAAATAAAAAATACTGCTAAGTTGGGGAATAGTCTTAGGGTTAGTCTCTAAAGAGGGGATCCATTTACTCCCAGGAGAGGAGATGTGTCATACCGAGTCAAAAAAGTGGAGTGTTTTGTGTAAGAAGTACCAAATTACTGAGCGTGGCTATACACCGACCCCCTCTATCTGATCCTAAGAATATTCATGGGTTTGTTTCTAACTGCACCTTATTTTTTTTTTCATCATTTACTTTAGTAAATCCATCCCAGGAATAATCTGGAAAAAAAAGAAAAAAGATTCCTTTTTGCTTCCTGGGTGCTACAGGGCTCAGGCTAGCCACTACACTCAGTCTTGGAGTTGTAAATGTGGAAGCCTTGCACCTCTGTCTGCCACAGCATCGTATGCGGAGCTGGGCAGCTGAAACAGCAAAGAGCACCAGGACGTCGCATGTATTTCATTATAGGGTAGGAGAGCATCGTTAGAATTTGTTAGTATATTAAGTTTCTATTACTGTAAATATTTGCCCTTGTGCAGCTCATTCATTTCAATTCTTCAAAATCCAGAGAAACTTAACTGGATATATTTCGAGTAAAAATATGCTTCAAGATTTTAGTTTTCATTTCAAAAGTGACTATATGGCCATGTAACTCTCATGAACTTACACAGAGGCTCCCCCAGTAGAGGACATGAATTCAAAGTTAAAACAGAGGACTTTTCATGTTTAAAAAAACAAAAAAGTTCTTCAGGAAGATGGGTTATAGTCATGGTTCTGTTTAGTACAATATTTGTAATATTTCCAACCTATCTACCATAATTGCCTTTATTTTCTGTTAATTTGATTATTAAGATACTGATAAAAAATTAAAAATTTAAGCCTAAAATAGAATTTTAAAACTTGCTTCCTGTATTAATCAGAAAAAAAACCCATTGGATATTAAGTATTTTATGGGCAAAAACTACATTATGTATTTTTATTTCTCCTTCACTTATCACACACCTAACCTGTAAGAGCACATAAATGTTTGCTGAAACAACAAGTCATAGAAATAGAAGGGAAACAGATAGTAATTTGATTTGGCCTGGGTCTTGAAAGGTGTCCCACATGAAGGACAATGGTTGATGGAGCAGTGAGCAGAATTGTCTAAAAAGGACCAGGGAGCCCATTCTGGGCAGCCTGTACCAGGATCCTTTTCAGATCCTGACAAAGAGAAAAAGGTTCTTCTCTCCATACCCCAGGTTGAAGGCTGCCCCTGAACTCAGTTTCTCAAGGGACCAAGGTCTTCCTTCCCCCAGGATGAGGAGCCATAACATCCCACTAATCCAAAGCCCCCGGGTGCTGGGCAGCTGACATTTCTGGAAGACTTCCTAAGTAGCTGGTAACACAATTCTAGAATGCCTGGTGCTTTACCTCTTGGACAAGTTGGTTCTGGGACTGCACCCTAAAAAAGGACAGAAACTACAGTGGGATGAGATCTGTCCCCTGAGATATATACCCACACAGCTTTGCCCCATCCTCTGCATGGCTCTCAACACAACAGGAGGATCAAGGAAACAGCTGCTTTGCTTTCTCTGTAGGAAATCCTCCCTTCTCCTGTGAGGCCGGCTTCTTGGCCTCGCAATTACTCCCCAAGTCCCGAGGCATGACTGAGGGATACCTAGTGGGATGGAATCCTTATAGGTCAGTTCAGTTCAACTCACTCAAAGCTGATTGAACATTTACTACATGCAGAGCTCTGGCTAGACAGTATTGTGACTACAACCATTAATGCTTCATCAGTTATCGTCTAGTTGCAGCAAACTTTCACAAACAAGGAAGTAGAAGAAAGTTTGTTTCAGAAGTAAAATAGAGCAATGAGTAGCTGATTCTAAATAACTGAATTAAGATTTTTTTGGAAGGCTTTGCCAAGGATATGGATTTGACCCAAACATTGAATAACAAAGGACATCAATTAGGTAAGAGTATTCCAGGATTTATGAACAACCTGAGCAGAAGAAAAAAGAAAAGTTCCCAGAATAATCAGAAATTCTATGTGACCATAGATCAAAGATTCTAGAATGTCAGGAGGCTAAAAGTATGGATTAAGTTTATACATGTTTATATGTATAAGTAAATTATGTTTCATTTAAACATTATTTTTCACATTTTCTAAGGAAATACAGAGAAAAGCTAATCTTTTTCTCCTTGAATAATGCATAGGCCCTTCCCAAAAGATTCCAGGTCTAGGTTAATGTAACCATAATCCTTACTACCGTAGGATTTACAACAAATTTTTCCACCAAATCCTAATAAAACCACTTCTTTCTCTGGAGGAACAAAGCAATCTACAATTTAAGTCTGTATAAAGTTTCTGGAAAACAACCTAACATGGATCCAAGGGAATTAAAATGCTCACAACTCTGACCTAGTATTCCCAAATCTGGAAATTTACCTGGAAGAATGAGAAGAACGTACAAAAATATTATAAGGGTAATTTTACAGAGCTATTTTTAGTAAGGTTACAAACAATCCAAACATTGCACATGCATCAAAAACTAATGATGTATTTTATGATGACTAACATAACACAATAAAAAAAAGAGAAAGAAAATGGTTTTAACATGATACATCCATAGCACTATCATACTTAATATAAAAATTACTTTTGACCAATATTTAATGACCTAAGTTTTCATAACACAGAAGGATATAAAACTGAGTTTATAAGTATAATTATTAAATAGGAGAAAAGGAAATAAGGACAGGAAGCAAGAAGCAGACACATGTCAATAAAAGGACTACTATAATACTCAAGGGTTAAAATTATCAGGTATCTGGGTGGCCCAGTGGGTTAAAGTCTCTGCCTCTGACTCAGGTCATGATCTCAGGGTCCTGGGACCGAACCCCACATCGGGCTCTCTGCTCAGCAGAGAGCCTGCTTCCCCCTCTTTCTCTGCCTGCTTGTGATCTCTCTTTCTGTCAAATAAATAAATAATTTTTTTTGTAAATGCTAAACTGGGCACTCACGTTTATTTAAAAAAAAATTATCTCTGGGCTATCTGATCACATATGATTCCTAATTTTTACCTATACTGTATAAAGAGCTACTGTTTACATTTCCTCTTACAGAAGCAGTAAGATTCTACCAAGAGAAATAATGTTGGAAATTTGGCTATCAATGGGCTTTTAGCTAGGGAAGATGAACCCTCCAAGATGTGTTCCAAATAGGAGTTGTGACTGTTTTAAAAGTAGTTGTAAGACCATATAAAAATGGTTGACAGCCCCAGACATCTTCATGGTCTCCCTTTTCTGATAAAAGCTAGAGAACTATAGCACAAAGGATAATTTTACTTTCAGGGAAAAATCTTCATGATACATCCTAACTTAGGTGCTGTTTGTTCTGGGCAGTAATTATGGTGGAAAACTAAAAACCTTAAAAATTTTTAATGGTGAGCAGACCTGTGAAAAGACAAGAGGGAAAAAAAAGCCAAGGAAATCGAAACCAAACTTGATTTTTCTTCTTCACTGGCTTGGTCAAACAGCTCACAAGTTAGCCTCAAATAATGTACTTAATTGCTTTACATAACAAATGCCACTTCGCCCCAAAAAAACCAACCTTGCCTTTTTTTTAATCTCTTGATGAAACTTGAGGCCTATGCATGCCTTGCAGACTCACAAATCATCTCTTTGAAGATTTGCCAGTAAATTGTATTCTTTGGGAGTTTGACTTTTTAATTAGGTACCCAACATTGAAAATGGACTATAACTCACACCAAAGTCACTTTCCTTTTAGGTACTTCTGTTTTCGTGTTACTCATGTTCCAGTGGATCAAAGCAAAACCTGTCACACACAGGACCAGCAGAACCATTTGCCTGAGTCTTATATGTAGCCAAGGGTGTAAATATAGATTTGGGTATTATCCTCCAATGGACTTACACCTAATTGAGTTTATAGAAGCATTGCCCATGTTTGCACTTATTAAAAACATTTGGTTATCAATGGAAATGGTGTGGGAATAATTTCTTCACATCACTCATTGTATGCATTATATCTCAGTAATGCCTGTTTGGAGGATGACTGCAACCCCATTTTCGGCAACGGCTAGGGTAGCATCGGCTTCTCACCTCACCAGAGTGAAGCCATAGCTTCTCCAGACAGGGTGCAGAAGCATCAGTCCTCAACCCTTCTGCTTCCAAGTAGTATTTGTCAAAGTCCTGGCAGAGATTGGGAGACAAAGGGAAGCAGCACCTGCCTAAATAATGTATTTGAGAAAAATGAATGGTGGTGTTAAGAGCCAGTTTTTCTACCCTTCACTGAAAAATCCAAGAGTTGGGAAGAAGGAAGAAGCCAGAGAATAAGACCTTTTGTGTATACATCACTCCAAAGCAGTCCTGTACATGGCCCTACTCTCCAGGATTATGCCCAGAGGGAAAGGAAACAGACAACGCTACATCATCACTTGAATACTGAAAGCCTTAAGAATTTGGATACCCAGAACAGTGTCTGATATCCTTTTGGAAACCTGAAAAGTGACACCATGGGAAATGTTTCCTGCGTCATACTGCAATAAAGCAATAGAACAAAAAATGGCTGAAAGGATTATTTAGGCTCATGGATGGCCCAAGGCAGCCCAGAATCTTCTGTATCATTTAAGAGGCAGGGGGCAATCAGCTGAACCTTCCATGTATTTCTTGAGAGGGCCGGGACAGTAGATTCCAGGTTATTTCAAGGTCACAACTCAGAAAAAGAGTGAGGAAATGAACATGGACTGTAGTGAGAAGCCCAGGTAAAACCAAGTCCATCTCTGCATATGCCAGCTTGAAGGAGGCGGACACCAGAGAACAAGAAGGGACACTAAACATTTCACTTATGCCAATTTGGACAGAAGATCAACACCAAGGAACAGATGCCTTTCCCCAAAACAAAGACTAAAATATAACCATAACACAGGAGAATTGGCTACATCTTCTGCCATAATGTACAATAGAAACTTGAAATGGGAATTAAGTGGAGCTATAGAAAAATAACAATTGCTTTTTGTACATCCAGATTTGCAGAATGACTGTAAGAAATTGACCAAGACCGTGTTTTTTTTTCTTTGTTTTTTTTTTAAAGATTTTATTTATTTATTTGACAGATAGAGATCACAAGTAGGCAGAGAGGCAGGCAGAGAGAGAGGGGGAAGCAGGCTCCCTGCTGAGTAAAGAGCCGGATGCAGGGCTCCATCCCAGGACCCTGGGATCATGACCTGAGCCAAAGGCAGTGGGTTTAACCCACTGAGCCACCCAGGCACCCCGACCAAGACCATGTTTTGTCATCAGATACAAATGAGGGCTCAAATAGAAACTGAGTTAAAGAAATAGCTACTTTTTTCTACACCCAAGCTTATAGTTTGATGAATTTATACCATTATATTTTAAGTTATCTAGAATTTTTATACTCCCATTTTGGCATTGTTGGTAGTCCCAGAATATGAAGGGGGCCAGACCAAGATCGCATGGCCCCGTTCTATTTTTGTATTGAAAATTTTTCTGTTCAGTGGTTAACTGCCAGTATCTCATAGAATCAATTATAAACATAACATTAGCTAGTAACTAACATGGAATCTTGATAAAAAAGAACATTATTAGCATTTGGATAAAGGGACATAATGTTACATGTTTTTTTTAGTACCAGACCTGGTAAGCCAGAACTGATATAGGCTAATGGACTAAAGTCAATTCTACATTAGTGGATGTTAAAGAGGTGACAAACAGAAGGTCATCTTTACAGAATGATTTTGATGTAGAAGAAAAGGTAACCAGTTGCATATTTTGTTTCTTACATCTTTGGAAACCCAAATTGGTCATTGTGATACTTATTGCCATAACTTGCTAGGAGATCAGTATTTCGTATTGAATCTCCTGGATAATCAGTTTCAAGCCCCAGTTTAAAACACTCAGTCTAGATACAGAGAAATTCTGCAAAGCTGCATCTTAGGAACTTCAATTATGGAAAGTTATTTAGTACCAGGACATTTGGTCACATTTCACTGGTTAAATTCTTAAGTGGAATCACAGCCATGTGACAGTTTTCTGTTTGGCTCCATCATCTGCTTCAAAAATACAGTTTGGGGGATCTCCTACATAACCTTTCTATTTGTATAATTCCCAACAAATTCTCCAGTTAAAGGAATTGATTTAATGGACTACCGCTATATTGGCTTATGGGCTTTGGGTTTTCATTTCAGCACTCATCATAACAAAATAAAAGACTGTAAATTAAATGCAAAACTTCCTGCTGGAATAGCACATGGTTCTGTAATTTTCAATTATTTGGACTGACTTTTCCTCATTGCTTGTGGTTTGAGGAGGCAGAGCCTCATTTACGTACCAGTCTTCACACTGCACATGATGTAACCACCCCAACCATTCACCTTCCACGGAAAAAAGGAGAACGTAGAATCAGCTAATCTTTCTACACTCGATTCCACTCTCCCTCTAGGACCTTTAATACCATTGTTTACACAGCTGTATACTTGATTCCTTTTAGCCTTGAGCTACTGTCCATACAGACATGAGATTTCACAGTGCCCTTACAGTGGAAATATTGTTCAATCGATTCTTGAACTACTGATTTCAGCTGATGGTATTACAAGTAAAAATGCAGGATTTACATGAATCAGAGTCGTAAAATGTTTGTAGACTCATCAACAAAAGTCTGTTGGTATCACTGACCTGCCCAAAAATGGATGCTATTTATGCAACACTCATTTTTTTCCCCTAAGCCATTACTCTTACTACTATCCTGAACATATTTAACAGTATATTAGACAATTCTTTATAAAAGTTTAGAAAATACATATTATGAGTCATTATTGACTCATACAGTTATACTGTATGACTGCAACAGTTATAATGGAGTATAGCAACTATTAGGCCTTTTGCTGGATTATTATTAAAAAAAAAAAACATGGATTTTGTACTACTCAAAGGACAGAATTTCTCAATCATGGTAAGCCCATCCCAAATGGCCTCCATGAACTTAGTTTCATCTCAGTTTTTAACAAAATTGTGCAAGAGATATTTCAACATCCATATTCCAGGGATTCATATTTCAAGTAATGGCTGACATTTATCTCCACTAAATTAATGTACGGAAGGCTATCTTGTTCAGGAGGTCACTATCAAATCTCAAGAAAATGAGTAGGTTGAAACTAACAAGCCAGCAAGACCTGCTAGATCACCTTATTATACCCTTTAAGATCAGATTGTCCCATGCTTCCACCTGCTTCTCGGAAAATTTTGAGTAAGCATTTTAAACTTAAAAACAAAACATGTTTTCATCACTGTTCTTTCTACTAAGAAGTCTTCATTTCTATGGTGAGTTTCTGCAAAGGATCTGGACTTAAGTGAGTGTTAGTCAAATATAATTTGTTATAAGATCAGTGTTAATGATGGTCCAGGAGGCCAATCATGGCATGACTAATTTTATCAATTTGGAAAAAATTTTATGAAATGGTTTGGAATAGTCAACCCTAGACGTTCTTTCTAGATTGAGAAAGAAGCCACAATGTCATTGCAACTGTTGAATTTGTCACCAGGCATTTTTATGTATTTCTATACAGTAAGAACAGCCCTTTATAGATTAGAAAGGTACATCCTTTAAATCATATCTGTGCAGTAGGAAATCAAAGTTTTTACATAAAATGTTTTGTTCTCTATTAGCATGTTAGTATTGCAAAGTTATGAATAAAACTTTAATGAGCGAAACCATAGGATGTCATGAATAAGGAATTTTTTTTTTGATGTATAGGTGTCATTACATAAAATGTTTGTTAACAAAGCAGACAGCTGTGTCACACACACACTTCTTACACCAGCTATAGAAATATTCTTTTACCATTAACAGGACCCTCTGTTATTATATACTATGTATTTACCTAACATAGAAATTTAGAATATTCTATGCTTTTTAAAGTTTTCAAAATTTCAGTCACATGTGGTACAAATTTCCCATTACAGAATAAGTTTATTTCCCACTGACAGTATTATCATTTAGGACCATGACAGAAAGAAGAGAATTAGAATGTATCCTTCTTAAAGTCCCACCTGGGGATTAAATAAGACTGAATGTATTTTAATGAACCTGAACAATATTGAAATGTTTATTCTTTTGAAGAATATTTTATTAAACAACTTTGTAGTTGTCTCACCCGTTGAATCAAAGAATGACATTTCATAATATATTACTTCCTGACATTAAAGATTTTATGTAAAGCCTTAGCCTTTGGAGTCTTCCAGTTATCATGTTTCAACACATTGTATTGGTTGACATTTAAAGTCTCTGCAAGCTCATGTGGCATTTTAGTCCCAACTGTCATTACTGTTGCCTTACAACAGATTTTCCTCAGGAATGAAACCCAGTGATCCAACTAATACCACCAAAAGAGTGTGAACATATTAAGTCCAAGTAAATCTAATAAACTATAGTGGTAATCCCTTAAAATATTTTGCTTCCTAGAAATCTTTTGTTCCTAATGATGTAGGTTTAGTGGGAGACCATCCAGAATCATTTTCAATAGGACTGTTCCAAAGAAATCTTTTCTAATTAAAATCGTCTAAAACAAAGTGTTCTCTCTCTCCCTCCTCTTGAAAGAGTTTAATAACTTTAAGTTTTTTCCCTTGGGAATAATGAGGAGTAAGGATGTGATAGTATTCCATATCACCTTTCTAAACCCCCCACACTTCATTCTCTGGTTTAGCCACACCCACATTTTTCTGCAAGTTTTGTCCTTGACTCTTTACTGAGCTCCATCCCCAGTGAGCTCAGTTGTGCCCCACAGTTAGGGGAGGGGGAGCAACTCAGCCCCCATTTGGCAGCTCAGACTCTGTGTACTTCTCTCCTTTATGTCTAATACAGTGGTTACATTGTTTCCGCTTTCCCTCTGCAAATGACTTTTTTGGTTTCCTATATATCCCTAAAGTGTATTTTCTAATCTTACTCCCTTTTACATCTTCAAATGTACTCTTGTCTGCGATTATTACCCTTACCATTATCCGTCAGGAAATAAGAGATAATAAACATAATGACAACGTCCACTGCTTTCTTCGTGTGTATTAAGCTCTCTAATAAGAGCTTTGAATTCCTTTTTGAGAGATACATTTCAAGGTAAATTATTGATACAGGTACCACTGGCATGGACAGATAAATCTAAAGATGGATAGATACTGAATGTTCTGCATTTCTTCTATTAATGTTCTTTGATTGGTCCTCACCTGCATCTGTCTTTCATTGTTGCTCCATAACCTTGTATATTCCAACTCTTATAGTTAAGACCTATTATCAGATATAACTTGATTAAATATCAGTCTTTATTATTAAAAGGAATAAGAAATACTTTTTCGCTAAGTTTTTTGTTTTGTTTTGTTGTTTTTAAGAAAAGGAGACTCTAACCTACCACGTGTAGACAAAAATACATCCCTGAAAACACATTCTGAGCCATAGAGCACTCTAGGACACGGTGCCTAGAGGTTTTTCTGTTCTTGAAGACACAGGCACTATGGTGCAAGGAAAGGGAACTCTAATAATGGGGGGCGGGGGTAGGAATAGACACACATGCAAGTTTTCCTAGTGATAATGAAAAGGGTCTCTAATATGACCTACTTTCTACTGTATTCAAGTCAATACTTTCTTAACTCAGTGGCTATCTACTATGTGAAAGTATGATCACTGATACACTCCTCATTTAACTCCTAAACAAGAGTAGGAGGTAGCTGCCTGAGTTACTAACTCCTGATGCCCAAATCATTTTGTCGCCCATTGTCCTATCTTGCAAGAGCAAATAGGAACAATGAGCTGCTAACCTAGTCATTTAAAAGGAGTGTTTTTGATTATTCTACTTCCCAGCCCCTTCACCTATATTTAAGGGAGTAAGTTAAAATTTTCCAGAACTTCCCTCCTGCCAAGTAGTAAAAAGAAAATTGATGTTTACAGAACTTTGCATGGATAAGATTTTGCCAAGTGAATTTACTACCAACTAGTTTTTTTTTTAAACCAACTTGCTTTCAACAACTAATCTTCTAAAAATCCTTATTCTGTACAACAGATACACTGCATTTTTCTTCTTTTAGAGCAGTGATTCCTAATGATGGTTGACTTTGCTCCCGGGAGACATGTGGCGATGTCTCCAGACATTTTTATTGTCCCAACTGGAGGGCCACGAGTACATAGAGGACAAGAGGTCAGGCACGCAGATCATCATCCTACAATTTACAGCACGGCCACCCAGCCACAAAGAATTACCTGGTGGAAAATATTAACTTGGCCAAAGTGCACAAGTTGAGAAAGCCTACAGAAGCAAGTGTGCAATACATGTTTAATTATATTTTAACATTAGGATATGTGAAGAGAAATAAGTGTGTCCAGGAAGAGTTCAACACAGGATGATCGTCCTAGTTCTCCTTTGGTCTTTAAAAGTCATTTCAAGAGGGGAAAGACAGAGGAAGATGAAAGGGAGAAGACATGGTTGTATACACATTTATCTAAATGATTCTTCATGATAGTCCAGTCAGAAGATGAGAACATCATAAAGTGATTGTCACGAGCATGAGCTTCGTAGGCAGCATTCTGGGTTTGTGTTCCAGCCCTCACTCTGCAGATGTGTAATATTTGGCAACTCAGCCTCTGCATACTTCTCTCCTTGTGTCTGATACAGCAGTAAGAACAGTAGCGATTTTATAAAGTTGTTCTGAGGATAAAATTAGTTAGTGTAAGTCTGTGTGGGGTCCAACTGGCAGCTTTGCTTTCACTTCACGAGTCTTTTGATTGCCATCATGCCATCATTCCATCATAATCATTGCATGGATTAGAAACATGAGGCTCAGGTAAGTGTAGCAAGACAGCTTATCGGTAGCAAAATATGATTTGGACTGACCCCATCTGACTCCAGCCTCGGTAATAAGCATAAAGTCAGGCATTCGAGACTTGTTCAAAGGCCAAGGAGTTGCTAAGATGTCTCTTGGAGGTTCTGTCACATCAAATTACTACCCTACTTACGAAATTGTACTTTTTCCCCTGTGTAATTCAGACTTTATTTAGAACATGAATATTTTGTCTTGAAAACTCATGCTTGTTTTGGATGCATTCGGGTAAATTTACCAAATAATCCAACATCTTAACAAAATTGAACATAATAATGCCCGTGATAAAAAGGGGGATATAGCCCATTGCATTAGTGCATGATCCTCAAAGTTGTCTGATAACTGGAATATTCGCCAAATGTATTGCTAGCTTCTTCTCCCTCCTTCTCTTCAACCTCCCCTTATCTCCTCCTTCTCCCAGCTCCTAGCTAAGGGGAGGGTAAGTCCCTCACTCATCCCCAACTCCAGCCATTTAAGGAGAAAACAAACAAAATAAAACAAAACAAACCACTACGAAACCATTACTGTCAAAGTTCTGGAAATTAATTAGTTCAATAATCAGCAGAGCAATTAAGGCCAACCAAATCTCACTTACCTTTCTCACTAGGTGAATGGTTTGTCAGTTTCCCCGTCTTCTGCCCCAGCAACAACCACGAGATTACGATTTGTCAACTAACATGCAGCTTTTATTTTCTGATTCTGACAAGTCACCACCTCCTTTGCCAATAGTGACTTCCCCATCCAAACATTCCTTAGAGGTTGCACCCCTCAATCCCCACTTCCGGTTATAGTTCCTGAATTGAGCTCAAGTGTATCATTTTGGCATTCCCTCATCATGGCCTTATTGCCACTTCCAACCCTCCTGATCAGCCAACAACTGAAAAGCCAGCAAGCAAATGAACCACAGCCAACCAGAATCCCTAGGACCTCATACAATCATGTACATAGTTTTTTCCCTGCCCAGAAGCCATAATGAAGCTAATTTCCCTAGCCTAAATTACTTTGAATTCTCACTCTTATATTAACATTTTTAATTTTCTCCTTTCCTGGCTTTCATTTTAAGAAATAGAATAATTCCTTCTTGGATACTACAAATATTTTTTTTGGTTGCTATTGTTTTTTATTAAATCCCTTTCATTATTGTCTATCCTTTCCCAACTCTGCACTTTGTAATATGCATTCTGTTCTTTCATAACTTTTCCTCGCTTCTAGAAAAATCTAACTCTGCTTCACCACTAATTCAGCCTCACTGTTGTTAGCAGCAAACAGGATAGGCAGCAGTGAGAATTTTCGTCTAACTGGATGTGGAGGAACAAAGAGAGAAAGGGAGGAGGAAAAACCTTACAGGCCAAAAATATGACCATTTCAGGGAGGGTTTTCTTTTTTTCCACACTGTGCATTTTATAACTACCTGCATTCCTTTCCTATGGCTGCTGCGACAAATTATCACATACTTAAATGAGCATGAACAATGCAAATTTGTTAACTTATAGTTCTGGAGATCCGAAGTTCAATGTGAGTCTTGCTGAGTGAAAACTCAAAGTGTTGTCAGTTCCTCTCTGGCGACTGGAGGAGAGAATCCATTTGCTTGCCTTTCCCGGTATCTGAGGCTGCCCGTATTCTTTGCCTTTGGCCCCTTCCTCCATTTCAAAAGCAGGTACATGCAGACCAAACCTTGCTCCCACTGTCTCCTTCTGACCTTCCTACCGCACTCTTTCACTTATAAAGACCCTCGTGATTACATTAGACCCACATGGGTCATCCAAAACATGAGCCACATCTCGGGGTCAGCTGATTTGCGACATTAATTCACCTGTGACCTTAACCTTGCAACACAACATATTCACAGGTTTTGAGAACTGGAGTGTGGACATCTTTGAGGGAAGGGATTATTCTGCTTACCGTGATGCTTTTTGTTTTAGAGTGGGTGTTTTTTGTGTCACTTTTATATCATATAAATTAGATAACAGTTAGAACTATAAATCTTTTCTTTCTCTCAATATCTCTTAAATTCCCAGTCTGCTCACTGTTCTATTGGGCTATCCCAGAAAACTCACAACATCTATCTCTGTCTCTGTCAGAACAAAAATTACAAAACACTTTATGGAATACTTAATAGGTTTTTATGAATTAGTAAAATAGAACAAAAAATGAGCACCAAATGAATAGTTAGTAGAACCAAAATTGCTTTAGCATTTAGTTCAGTTTTGTTCTCATAATCATTTCTGAAACTTGTAATATAAGTAATGTGTAGTAGAATAATTACAATTACCAGTAAGGAAAAGGAAAATTATAAAGTTAAAATTATTCCTAACTCCACTATAACAGAAAGCAGTTATTTTTTATATACATCATCCAGACCATATTATCATGAAAATATTTCTATGTCAATAATTGTGCATTTATAATTACGATGACTAAATATTTCATGATGTAGCTGTACTATAATTTATAGTGCATGTTCTGTGTTTGGGGCTGCTTTCAAAAGATGTGGTAAATATCTCTGTCTAAATATCTCTGTGCACTTTATCCTTAAGATAAACTTCTAGAAGTAGAACTGCCAGGTCAAAGATTATGCTCATTTTCTCATTGTTGTTATGCATATTGTGTGTTTTTAAATGAGGTATATTCATGAACTTCTTTGTCTGGAAGTAAGGTTTAATTTTGGCCTATAATGTCAGATATTGCAAATTTCTAATTGTGTGATTTCGAGAAACTTTTGGACACGAGTGGTAGCATTATAAACATGATTGTAATACTTAGTAAAGAACATAGAATACAGTAAGTAGTAAATGTTTACTTTTTTTTTTTAAGATCTTATTTATTTGACAGAGAGATAAAGCGAGAGAGGAAACACAAACAGGGGGAGTGGGAGAGGGAGAAGCAGGCCTCCCCCTGAGCAGGAAGCCCGATGCAGGGCTCCATCCCAGGACCCAGGGATCACGATCTGAGCTGAAGCAGATGCTGAACAACCAAGCCACCCAGGCGCCCCGTTAGTAAATGTTTCTGATACATGGATGAATGAGCATGTTTACTGAGAGTTATGTAGAACCAAAAATGTGATCAGCCTGGATAGCAGGAACAATCCTACACACATACACTGTGTAGCACCAGTATATCCACGAAGCTCCTGAAAATTTTTTGTCAAATGACAGATTCCATTGTTTTGGAGCAATGACTCTCAACCTTGGCAGCACACTGAAATTACCTGGGAAGTTTTAAGAAATGCCACAAACTATGCTTTGATTTTTAAAAACTCCTGGGGTGATTCTGCTATGCAGTCAACATTTTGTATTCTACTTGTCAGGCTTCCTCACAGACCACACCATTAAATGAGAATCTCCTGCCCTAAGACACGTGCAAGAACGTTTTCTGAAGCCAGGTGAGTACCATGGCGAATACCATGTGCACAGGGAGCTGAAAACCTCTGAAAGAATCTTCTGGATCAATTCTCTGATGAATTCATTTCACAAGTGAAGATAATTGAGATCTGAAGCACTCAATCGTCTTTCTTCAAAGTTAAATGGCTGAATAAATTTGTGTTAGAAGTCAGGCCACATTTAGCCTTGAATGGGATTCAAGGTACAGAAGAAACCATTTCAAAGGGTAAAGACGTTTTTCAAACTACCAAAAATAGATGAAAATATGGCACCATTTAGAATCTTCCAGAAGAACAAGTCAATTATGCATCTCATCTGTTTGTTACTTCTACACTCTCTGGTCAGATTATTTATTGCATCATCTTGGCCAGTCTTGTACTTTAGGTGATTCTGAGGGGCCTTTGAACTAAGTTTAGGGAGAGCCTTGGGACTATGAGTGCTACACCCCTAAGGTCCCATGACCAGTAATTGGTCCATTAATGTTTTAATGACTGAAGTTTAACAGAATGAAAACAATAGGAAAGGAGAAGATATATCTTTAGAGGACTGGCTGTTCTGTGCTGAGTTTCCTGTGTGGAAAATCAAACGACTTGCTACTAATTGTTTGTGTGCAAAAGTCTTTGGCAGTGATGCCAACAAAAGCACTGGATAGTGTGTCTGCTCAGAGCAAAACACGTCAAATTATGTATTCAGCAAATCCTTATTATCAGAACCTTGGTCATGTGAATTACTTGCTTTTCAGTTAGGCTTCAGGAGGCCCTTCCTGTGAACAGAATGTCTGGCCTGTTAAACACAGAGCTGCCAAAACAGAGCCACAGGTGGCCATGACTTGGCAAGTGATAAAACACAAGCCACACCGAAGACAATAAAAAATGGACAGGATTTTCCATCTGGCTTGTAATACATATACACAGACCATAGAGTTTCTCAGGATAAACGGAATTTTACAATTGAACATGACGCCCAATATAGTTCTCTATGTTATCAAGCCCATACTTAAGATTTGGGTGTTTTTTTATTTAAAGTAACCGATTTAAGAGTCTGTATAAAGACAATATTTTAGCCGAATCCTAAGAAGCTTTTCTTTTCTCCCCCATTTCTTATATTTCTAAGGATTCATCGTTGATATTTACATCCTCTGTAACCCTGGACGAAAGGCGTACAGAACGTGTGTTCTGAGAATTCCCCAAGTCCACAGTCAAACTACACCTTCTGTCTCACTCTCGGCCACAATACACAGCCAATGGGATGCTCACAAGACATCCTTCACCTGATGTGCAGACCTGTGCACTCATGTTTTCTTAGTAGTACATTCACTGTATTTTTTTTTTTTAAGATTTATTTATTTATTTGAGAGCAAAGTGGGGATGGGGCAGAGGGAGAGAGAACCTCAAGCAGATTCCCCACTCAGCGTGGAGCCTGATGCAGGGTTCGATCTCAAGACCCTGAGATCTTGACCTAAGCCAAAAACCAAGAGCGGGATGCCTAACTGACTGAGCCACCCAGGTGCCCCTGTTCATTGTATTTCTTACCAGTCTGATCCTTCACAAGGCTCCTGAGATGCTCACGTTAAGCCAAAACTGACTGCAGCTACCACTTTTCAGCTTCACCCTACGTTATGTTTCACGTACAATCTCATCCATCACCGCCTGTATCCTCTCCTATGAAGCCTCCATGTGAAGGTACATAGAATGACAGCATATGACTAAACCCTCATATCTGTATTGCATGTCTATTTGTTCCTCCTGTTCTCTGGGGTTATAAACTCCAGTCCCAGAGCTCTGGCCCTAGAGATGCAGTGACTAAAAGCCAGGACCAGTGCCAGGGAAAGTGCAACCAATTCCACGTTCTGCCACGTTATAGACTAACCAGATGGAACAATTTTAGGGCCCTGTTTTCTTCACCTATAAAATAAAAATAAAGTTTTTACAGTGTACTGTTCAGAGGATCTATTATGACCAAGTAAGCTAATGGAAAGTGAACATCTCAAAAAGACGTGATTGAAATTTTTGTGTCATGAAGAATTTCCATATTTTAGAATTAAAATACCTTATAGCTAGACAGAAACTTAAAATACATCTAGTCCACATGCAAAGATTCATTCTTCTTCTCTGGCAGATGGTCATCAGTTTCTGCTGGAATACATTTAGTGATAGGAACTCCAGATCTAAAAGCAACTCATTCTGATCTTAATGATGTGTACTGAGCCATGATAAGGGAGAAAAAGCATCATCTCTAATGTAGCTTTATAAATTGACAAAATCTTGCCTTATGATGTTAGGAAAGCAAACAAAGCAACTAGTTTCCTTGTTTCTTTTTGCTTTTTGACATTATTGCCAGAAGAAGACAATTTATAATTAGGTCCAAAATAATTAGGTCCTCCCATTCAAAATAATAATAATGATTATAATAATAATCATTATTATTATTATAAGTCAGAATCCCAAGCACAAAGACAGTCATTTTCTGTTCTAAAACTTTGATTCCTGCATCCTGAAATACTAGATAGTCCATCTTGCAGTGATTTTTTAAGTTTACCAAATCTAGACTTAGGTTGAGAAAGGTAACAGAAGGGGTGCCTGGGTGGCTCAGTGGGTTAAAGCCTCTGCCTGGGCTCAGGTCCTGATCCCAGGGACCTGAGATCGAGCCCTGCATCAGGCTCTCTGCTCAGCAGGGAGCCTGCCTCCCTCTCTCTCTCTGCCAGCCTCTCTGCCTGCTTGTGACCTCTGTCTGTCAAACAAATAAATAATCTTTTTAAAAAAAAAGAAAGAGAAAAAAAAGGTAACAGAAGGGGAATAGTGACAAGAATACTAAGAGGGGCACCTGAGTTTGATTCAAATGTCCATCTACAGTAGAATGAATAAATACATCGTGCAGTATTCATGCTGCTCAGTAATAATAAAAAAAAAACATTGCTACATGTAACAATTTAAATGAATAAAGTGGACATAATTTTCAGCACAATAAGATAGACTCAGAAGAGGAAATGGTATATCATTCCATTTATATGAAGTTCAAGAATATGAAAAATTAACTCACAATGATAAGGGTTATAATAATGGTTACCTTGGTGGGTTGACATGAGGAGGGGCATAAGGAAGGCTCCTGAGGGGCTGAAGATATTCTGTGTCTTTATCCAAGTGGTGCTTGTACAGGCATCTACATTTATAAAATTTAATTGATTTGTATATTTAAGAGTCATGCACAGAAAAATATACTACCAGTAGAGGCGAATAGCTTTACAAAATTATATTCTAAAATATAACTCATATTTCTTTTTCCATCTCAATCTCTTTAAAATATACCAAACAACATTGCATGTAATACAGTCCGTTTTGAAGGAGTTGCCAAGAGTTTAATTTGAATTAATTATTGTGTTTGCAGAAGAAAAGCTGCTCTGTAATTGTATATCTTGACAGTAAGAAAGTATATTTAGCGCTTCTGAATGTCTTTCTGTTTACTTAACCTAAGAGCTTATTAAAGTGAGTTGCAGAATTTCTCATTGATGAAAGGATTCTTTAAAACTAAGTGTATCTTAAGTAGCAGTTACTTTATTCTCTACAAAGGCAAATTAGGCATGACCTGAGTCAACAAGTGGATTTAACTGAGAAGGACTGCCTTTTAATGTGGGGACTTCTACAGCGAATTTAAATTGAAATGACTTTTACCACGTAACCCTCTTAAAAAATGGAATTTGGCAAAGAAAGCAGTCATTTAGAAAAACATTCTATTAATATATACCTAAGTATTGTGAACTCAAGGACCTAAAATTTCAAGCCACTACTTCCCTGAGGCAAGCACTTGGGGGGCTGGGGAGACGAATGGTTTCTCCCACCTATAACCTCCTTTCTCAGCAGCTACCCATGCACCTGAGTGCACTCAATCCTTATTCAATACTTATTTAATGCTTATTCAATGCCGTTTTCACAGTACCCACCTCCCTTCAAGAGGTGTATGAAAATAAAAGTAATCCTTACTTTTCTGTTGTTCATAAGATTAAAAAAAAGTAAAGCATAATAGAGAAGACCAATTACCTAAAACATCTAATACTTTAAAAAATAAGTCACACACACACACACACATACACACACATATACACATATGCACAAGTAGAGGGGAGAGATACAGAAAAAACTCTGATCTCTCCTGTGAGAATTTTTAATTGAATAGAGAGAGAAATTAATCAGACAAAGGAAGGATGAGAGATCCATTACAGAATTGAATGTCAAATGCTTACAGCTTATATTATGTCATTATGACATTACATGAGTGGGACATAAAAGTACAAGGGGACAATTTCTGAGAAAGGTGTAGAAACCCCACTTCATAGGACAGCAGGTAATCTTGGCCCTGTCTTTTACAGAGTGATAAGCTCCACACAAGAGCAAGCTTTAGGGCTCCCCACTGATACTCACCTTCTTCTTAAAGCCCGGCCCACCATATCCCCATTCTATGCTTGCGTTGATTTTGGCTTTCACGTTGAAAAAGTAGAAGATATGCTCTAAGATGCAAGGAAAGTGCTCTAGTTTCAGGGAAGTAGTTCAAGCGTTCTGTTTTTACTCAGCAGACATTAGACAAAGTTCTACAATATGCAAAGCGCTATGACAGGTCCAGAGGAAGAAAGACGGCAAAAGGGGAGTAGGACATCTTCTTTTAAAGGTTGACTTCAAATTACTTAAAAGCCTGTAGAGGGAATGGATGATGTACTGACATTTGAAGCCAAAAGAAAAGCGTGAATACAGTTAAGGAGGTAAAAGAGGGAAAGGATATCCAAAATGCATCAAAACTAGAATAATTCAACTTTGCTTTTCCATTGGGAATAAGAGTTTTTTCCTGCATAAGGGTGTATTTCTATAGTAATTGAGTAAATCTCAAATTTTATTGCTTGGGATTTGATATTATAACTGATTTTTAAGAGCAATGAAAAGAAAAAAGGATTAAGGATTATCTGGTTGAAAGTTTAGACTTTGGTTTCTGTTACAGCCTTTACATGCTATGGCTTTTGATGTGTCTGGTAATTTAAACAGAAGTAAATTATTAAAGCCAAATAGGCTCAGCCCCCCACTGGAGTTCTATTAATAAAAAATGGAGGTCTGAAACCATAGTAACAAAATGCTCAGCAGTAATAATTTATTTGACTTAATAACTTCTCTCAGATCTACAAATGCAAATGAGAGAAGTAAAAATATGAAAATAAAAATCCTTTCCTTCAAAATATTTTATTATTTATAACCAAAGTAAATAGAAATTTATACCCAAGAAAAATACAATTAATTTATTTCAAGATATTAAATTATTTATAATAATTATTCCATTCCTTCTAAAAAGAATCTCTTAAACATAATCCCATGGACTAAATTTTAAAAAGAAAGAGAAGCAGGTTATTAGTTAGTATTTAATGAGATGTTGCTCCATGCTTCTCCTGAGATCTAGTAGCTAAAAGTAATAAAGACATGGGTAACAGACATATCAACGTAAGTTGTTCCATGAAGCTACCTAGGTAAATGGGTAAATAATACATGGTACAAAAATGGTCACTTTGCTATTATAATGAGAAAAAAAGAATAATGGAGGAATTACAGAATTTTTTTGTTGACTGGACCTTAGAAATTATTTAATAAGTCCTCATTTTAAAAAGGGAACGGAGTGGGAGGTAGTCACATTAAGGATATGCTTATCAGAAACAAAAACAACCATATTTTAACTCTACTTGAAATCAGACGAATTTGATTCAGAATCCAACTCTGCAACTGGGAAGTTTTTCTTTTTAAATGAGACAGTAAACCTGTCTAGGCTGCAGGCTAGAGGTCAGAAGATATTTAACAACCTCGTAGAATGATCAGTCACACAGGACAGTCCACTTAGATAGGATACGCTATTGGAAGATGACTTACCACCTGCATTGCTTTCTCCAAAATTGGTTATAATTTTGAAGCCCTGTGTCGTGAAGTTACTGAAGAGGCCAAACCAGGGCTGTAAAGACAAGTTGATTCACTCTCATTTCCATAGGTTTGGCTTGGGTGTGGCACTCTTGGATACCCGGGGCTTCTTTTGGGACCAGCTGTCCCCAGAGCGCTCACAGCTTATGGGCCAGCCTGTTCTGGCTGTAATTGCCCTTTCCCCACAATGTACTGTACAAATAAAAATGCTTCCTCCTTGGTGCAGTTCCAGGACAAAATTAGAGAGCGATACAATTTGAATTAGACCCCTCCACGGCCTCCCTAATGGTCCTTCCTGGTCACCAGGACTTGACACTTTGAAGTAGAACACTCCCAGAGTTCTGGGGAGGCAATTGTACCAGCTCCGTATGCACTGGAGCCAGGGAGGGCCCCCTGAAGGTCACAGGAACATCCTTCCATCTAGCAGTGTGGTAATTGGGCAGTGATGCTGATATCTGAATTACGGACACAAGTTTCAATTTCCCTTGAAAGTTTTGATATGCACTGCTTTGTTCGTGCAGTAAAATGCCAGTGCACTTTGGGGCAGATTAAACCAGCCAAAGATTGTCTGCCCAAGTTAAAAAATATCATAAAAAAAAAAAATCAGTGAGAAGGTTTGACTCATGACAGATGCCTTTGGGGCCCTCGAGTCACCTGTAGCAGAGGCCAGTCCTCTGGAATTACAAACTCAGTGTTTGGCTACGCTTAGTAAAGAGGTGAAGCTCCACCTTGGCCTCTGGTTGAGACAGGAGATTTTCTCAAATAAAAACAGAAAGTGAGTCCCATAAAATCTGTCTTCATGGAGTAAAGATGACTGACCTGGGAGGACATACTCTCTCAAAGAGACATCAAAAATCCCTCCAGTTCCAAGTGACTGAGACCAAAAATACCTTAAGGGTGTCTCAAAAGAACATAGAATGTCAGAGGGAGATAGTTTATGGTCTTGGAGAAGATGTGCAGCAGAGAAAAGCCTAAAGCTGTGTGTCCAAGAAGATGCTAAATGGTCAGGAATGGCAGAGCTGAAGGAACAGAAAGAAATGTTGAAAACTTCAACACATCAGGAAACAGGTGGGGAATGATAAAGAGAGACGGTTAAATTCCAGGGCCGAATCTGGGCTGAAGGTGGTAAACTGGCTTGCTCTCTTTATAAAAGATTACATGCTGATAGCAACAGAAAATTAAGAGAAAGAGTGAATCAGAAAATGTAAGCCAAGATGACCAATCATGCACCTCTCTGCAGAAATTCACTGATGCTGACTCTAATGTTACCTTTAAAAAACCTCCAAGAGGAGGGGCTCCAGGTGGCTCAGTCGGTTTACCAGTCAACTCTTGACTCTTGATTTTGACTCAGGTCATGGACTTAGGGTCGTGAGATGGAGTCCACACGGATGGGCTCCGGGCTCACCAGGAAGACTGCTTAAAGATTCTTTCTCTCTCTCTCTCCCCTGTCCCTCCCCCAACTCGTGAGCACTTGCACTGTCTCCTTCTCTCTCTCTTTCAAATAAATAAATTTTTTTAAAACTTGCAAGAGGAAAACAATGAGTACTTGTAAAGTACATGAGGAAAATCAAATGCATGAAATACCTATAGTTCAACTCAAAAGTCTCCAGCCTGAGCGGTGTGAAAACTCATGAAGTGAGGTTCAAAGGCTTCAGCTGAAAGCCCAGATGCTTCAGAACGATATCCAGAACATCTGTGAAAGGCAACTGCACAGGAAATCAATGGGGGAGAGAATTTAATGCTTAGAAATAGAGGGGAAACTTACCAAAGGGGTATGAAAACAATAGCCTTAAGCACCAAACCCATGACTCCCTATGGGAAGATAGCCAAATACGTGGAGGGGAGAAAAATGGAAACCACCATTCCTTCTGTCTAAGGTGCATCAGCTCCATGAGAAGACAGCTCAAGAAAGTTGGATGGCAGGGCCGCCTGGGTGGCTCAGTGGGTTAAAGCCTCTGCCTTCAGCTCGGGTCGTGATCCCAGGGTCCTGGGATCAAGCCGGCATCGGACTCTCTGCTCAGCAGGGAGCCTGCTTCCCCAC
>ML101945.1:0-10735 GCA_003697995.1 Taxidea taxus jeffersonii | reverse complement strand
CTGTCTGTCAAATAAATAAATAAAATTAAAAAAAAAAAAAAAAGAAAGAAAGTTGGATGGCAGTTCTGTTGACTGAGAAAAAGCTCAAGGGACCTAAGGAAAGAAAATTTTCATGACAGGCAAAAATGGGCTGATTGGAATTTTAAATCCAGCCTTTTCAATAGGACTGTGAAGACCTGCTCTTCACATGAGGCCCAGGGCTCAACAGGATCCCAACCGGATCAAGACATGTTTGCATCCTCAAGTCCCCAAGGGAGCAAGAGAGGTGGGCTGTAAGGGTCCCGGATGGAGGATGATGTGCAGGTTTGGGTCAAGTTTGTAACAGGCACCCACCCCCAAATCCACAGGCACAGTGGGATATTGGACGTGTTTTCTCTTTAACTTCATGCTCAGTGGTGCCCTTTTAGTTCAGTTTGTTATTTAATTGATGCTACATTTGCACTCATTGAAGTTTTATATCATTATTTTAAGATTGTGTTTCCGGAATATAAATGGCTTTAATATAATTCTTAACAATATGCCATTCCCAGTTCATCAGATTCACTAGAATTAGATCTTATGAGTATTGTATTTTAATTAATTAGTTCACTATTACTTAAAACATAATTGAAGTCTCTATCAGTCACCTGACAGAGACGAGTGAAACATGAAAAACATTTTTATATGCAATGAAGAAATCTATACAAGTAACATCACATTTATTTCAAAAAATGCTGAGTGGTTTGTAAAAACAACACAACACAAAACAAAACAACCAAATGACTCTAACATACCATGCTTACTTACTTACTCATTTTTTCATTTGTTTAGCCCTAAATTTATAGGTTAATTTTGGGGCGCTGACATTTACTAGGCATTTATTTCTTTATTTTTCCTTTGTTATGCTGTTTATAATACTCACCGGACTTTAAACATTCCTCAATTGTATGCAGCCAAAAGAAAGTCCTTGTAAAACTTCCAGTTTTAGTTTTAGGTTATTTTTACTTGAAAACAAACTCTTCCAGGAATGTTCTGTAATTTCTCTTTGGTATTTTTATGGCTTCAAATTTGTACACTTAAAAGTTAGAAGTTTAGGGACACCTGAGTGGTTCAGTCAGTTAAGTGTCTGCCTTCAGCTCAGGTCAGGATCCCAGGGTTCTGGGATCAAGTCCCGCATCAGTCTCCTTGCTCAGCAGGGAGCCTGCCTCTCTCTCTGTCTGCTGCTCTGCCTGCTTGTGTTCAGTCTCTCTCGCGTGAACAAATAAATAAATAAAATCTATTTTTTAAAAAAAGTTGGAGGTTTGAGGGCACCTGGGTGGCTCAGGCAGTTGAGCATCCAACTCTTGATTTTGGCTCAGGTCATAATCTTGGGGTCCTGGACTTGAGCCCCACACAGGGCTCCACGCTCAGCAAAGAGTCTGCTTGAGGATTCTTTCTCTCCCTCTCTCTTTGGCCCTCCCCCCACATGTGTGCACTCTCTCTCAAATAAATAAATAAATCTTTTAAATAGCGTTAGAAGTTTACAATTTTATATAAGTAAAGAATTAGAAATCTGGCATCCTTTTCCCTCCATCACCTGCCAGTTTCCAAGTACAATTTATAAGATATTTCATGTTCTCTCATTATTTAAAATGTTACTTTTATCGGCTATTAAATCCTCATATGTATTCAGCTGTATTTCCACTATTTATAAAGTGACTATACAGATTTTAAAAACTAATAGGGATAGTGAAAATTTACTTTCTTTTCCTAATGTTTCTTGAACATTTAATCTTTCAGGTAAATCTAGAGACATTTCATCAAGTTCTCCTCCATATCCAAGAACAACAACAAAAAAAAGTATAGATTAATTTAGAAGAATTAACCTTTCCTTAATGTCTTTGTATTTGAGAAAAAGCATACTTTCCTATCTATTTGTGCTGTCATTCATACATTACAGATTTGCCACCCATGCATTGCATACTTATTTTCAGGTTTGTTTGTGGGCACTTTAACTTGCTATGAGTAGATGGCATTTCGAGATATTAATCTTTGTTTTTTTCATCCTGTATCTTCCCTATTTTTTCTTTAATTAGGTACTGAGTAAAATGCCTCAGGAAAGGAATACGATGGGAAGATAAACCAAAAATGTGCAGAACATTCTTGCTTTTTGTTTGAGAAATCACAAGCCCTAAAGGAGAGTGATGTTTTGCAAAGTGGAGAAAATATCTTGGCAAAAAAAAAGGGGAGGGGATGAAAGTAGGGTTTATGAGAGATAATCAGGATTCTATTGGTTACAAACAACAGAAACTGGAAGAAGGGCTCCAACTGTAGCCCTACACACATGCATACTGCCCATCCAGACTCCATGAGTATCTGAAGAAAAGAGAAGTGAGGTAAGGCTGGATCTTCTAATACTCACGCTTCTTCCAGTCTTGAGACCCTAGGAACTGTCTGAAACAGAAGGCATAGGGACCCAATGAGCCATGGTGACCAACCCAATGTCTGCCACAGGAGATTAGCAGAAGAGTAGAGCTGCACCCTGTCATTCCTGCTTCTCCGTAGCACACGCAGCCCCTCCAAGAGCCCATACAATCTAAAAGTCCCCCAACACACACACCAAAAGTCGTTTCCTTATACCTCTGTTATGTTTCCTCAGTGAGTCCTGCCATCCTCGTCATTTTGTGAAGTCATTTAGAATTCATCTCTTGATTTTGTATTTTCAGGTGAAAAATCTGTTTATGTCAGTGGCTGCTGTTTTTACAGAATTCTCTGTGTCACTCAAAATCCATAGACACACGTGTTTTCTCTTGCACTGTTCCCTTGATCCCATGCGTATCTCACTACAATTGGGGTGTATGTTTCATAGTTTGAGACAGAACTTTGGTTGCTTCCAGGTTTGATTCTTAAAAATTGTTTGCTTTTATACATTTTAATGTCAAATATGCATAAACAAAAGTAAACAAACTGTAAGTTTACATCACATTTAAGTACAAAGTGACTCCCTCTCTCACAGCCCTGTGTCCAACAAAAATAACAACAGCACCCCCAAAAGACACACTTACCTGCCATACCTTGCAGGCCCAAGACACATAAACCACCTGACATACTGCTGTATGCATATGAATCCAGAATGAGGCCAATGTCCTCTTCTTTTCCCTTTAGTTTAGAAATTAACATATAATTTACATACAATGCAATTTACCCTTTAGGTATCCAGTTCTGTGTTAACAAACTATACCTGAAGGACTTCCCATCACAATCAAGATACAGAACAATTCTCTCACCTCCTCCCCTAAAATAACCTCCTTCCCTTTAATGTCAATCTTTTCCACCTCTGTTCCCTGTTGCAATAACGATGGCTACTCCAAGAATGTCGTATAAATGGAATCCAACTGTATGTAGTCTTTGAATCTGACTTCTTCCACCTACTATAATGCATTTTGATGTTCCTATTTTGCTGCATGAATCAGTTCTTCACCCTTTTTATGGCCAAGCAGTATTCCATTGTAGGAGTCTACCACATTTTACTTTTATCTTCACCAGCGGAAGGATACAGGGTTTTTCCAGGTCTTATGATTCCAAATAAAGCTATTATAAACATGTGCCTACTGGCTTTTGTATAGACATAAGTTTTCATTCCACTTGAGTAATGCTAGTTGGATTCCTGGGCCATAAGATAAGTAAATGTTTTCTTTTATGCGAAACTGCCAAATGGTTCTCCAAACTAGCTGTGCCATTTCCCACTTATATCATTAATATATGAAAGTTTCGGTGTTCTGCATTCTTTTTAAAAAAGAAAAAAAAATTGTTTATTTAAGAGAGAGAACCAGCAGAGAGGAGGGGCAGAGGGAGAGAGAGAAGCAGACTCCCCATTGAGCGGGGAGCCTGACACAGGACTTAATCCCAAGACCCTGAGATAATGACCTGAGTCCAAAGGCAGATGCTTAACCAACTGAGCCACCCAGGTGCCCTCTGCATCCTTGCCAGTACTTGGAATTGTTACTTGTGATATATCCATGTTTGTTTGTCAGATGAGTAAAGATGTTGAGCATCTTTTCACATGCTTCTCTGCTATCTGCATGTCTTCTTTGGCAAAGTGGTTTGTCCTAACCTTTTGCCATTTAATTTAAAAAACTGTTATTTCTTTCTTTATGTGTTGAATTAGTTTTGTATTATTTGCATACAAGCATTTTATCAGGTGTGTGATTGGCAAATATTTCCTCAACTCTTATGGCTTTAGTTTTCCATTTCTTAAGTGTCTTCATTTATCTAGAACACGTAGAGCAGAAATTTCAAATTTTGACAGTCCAATTTGTTAAATAGATAATAGATAGATAGATAGCATATTTGGCATTGTATCTGAGAAATCATTCCCTTACTGAAATTCACAAAGTTATTTCTATGTTTTTGTTCAGAAATGTATAAATTAGGTTTACATTTAATTCTACACTCATTTTGGGTTAATACTGCCTATGTTGAAAGTATGTATGGTATTTAGAAAAATGGCTATCTCATACTAATCACCATGTAAGTATTTATAAGGATAAACAGCTAGAATAATTGCCCCCAACAAAGTCCAGGCTCTGTCTCCCTTTCTTAACTTCACAACCCAAGATTAAAGGAGTCTTTTCCCATAACTATAACCTAAAAAATCCACCAGAAGGCCTTTGATTATTTTGCTTGGTTGCATGCCCCCTCCTGTGGCACAGAAGAAAGATGCTAAGAAGGAAACTCCATATAGAATCACAAAGTTGCTCTGGGAACGGATTACAGGAGGAACAAATTAATACACAAATACACAAAATGTGCTTTTCATTTTCCAACAGAAAATGAAGAACACAGCAAGCAGGAAAAAGCTATCACTGTCCACTTCTGCCCCTCAGACTGAATTCAAGGAGTTTCTTTCCAAGTGTTGACTGAAGTAATCAAATTAGCCCCAATGAAAGCTCAGAGAAAAAGTTAGAGTTTAGGTAATCTATAAATTGTAAGATAAGTAAGTAAATATTTGAGAATTCAAAAAAAACTTAGCCCCCTTATTACTACTAAAGTAAACATTTATAATAAGTAAACACATCCATAAGCATTAATTATCAGAAATAGGACCTTACCTCAGTTTATAAATAACATTTTACATTTGATCTTTTTTTATATTGAAATATATTTAACATATAACTGTGTAAAATCTAAGGTGCCCAACACGTTGATTTGATATATTTATGTATTATAATATGAGCAGGTATCCCATCTTAAAGATTTCTGAGGTTCCTCAATCCAATAAATGCCATCAACTTCATATCGCCAGTGCATATATGAATATGGACAAAGAAGCAAACATTTGACTTTTGAGTAATATTCTAATGGTACTTCAATTTTTTTGCTGCCTTTATAAATTTATCTTTGAACCTAAAATCAGCTGTCCTTATCTGGATCATTTCAACTGTTTTGATAAATTAATTTCTTTATCATCATTTTTGTGTGTTGTTGCCCCAAATCAACATTATATTGTAACACATTAGAAAATCTTTAAAAAAAATTGAAGCATTCCATGCTGTGTACTTTGGAAAGTAAATCATCCCGAACAATTCTCTTGACTTTATTCCTTCGCAAATCCAGGTTGTTTAAATGATATATGTTAATAAATTATTTAGGATAATTATTTGATTAATGGGGCAAAAGCTACTAAGATTAGCTTGGTCTGGAAGGAGAACACACCGAGACAGAATGGTTGGTGAAAGTAGTATCAGAATCAAAACAAAGGCTACGGGATAGATCACTTCCAGGGGGAGTAAAACAAGAGGAGAAGCAGTGGTTTTGGACTTCATGCCTGGGTAAGACACCTGGAGGGCGGCTCCTGGATGCCACTGCCCAAACCAGGGGCTGTTTGCGGCCATGCAGACCTGGCTTGTGTCTACCTGGGGCTGGCGGCCGTGCTGTCTGCCAATAAACACACTAGTGTGAAGCACCACGTGGGATGGCACTGGCTCGTCATCAACTTCCTGCACACGTGAACCCGGAGCAAGAGAGCTGGTAGAAAACAAAGACTTTGGGGATAAAGGAGGGAAATACTGAAGAGAACCATCCCTGGCCTCTCACTTCTTATCTCTCCCAGCCAAATATGTCAAACACCATTGTGATAAGAGACAAGATGGGCAAAGCAACCTCGTACAAGCGAACTAAAAGTAAGTTATACATACAACAGACTTTATCAAGGTGTTGATCATTGGAATGAAAGGCATGGCTCGTAAATCTGCCAAAATCATCCCATTTTACAAAAAACTGGGCTCTGACTTTTTGCCCAAAATGCTTGTTAATAGAAACAAAAGAAACAGAAAGCCAAACAGGGAATCAATTAACCGGGCAACACTTGTTGCTTTCTTACTCAGTGCCCGCTTCCGTAGATTCTCTCATTATGCTCACAACAGTGTAATGACACTGGTCATAGTAAATATTAAATGAAGCTGAGGAAATGAAATCTTTGACGTTGGATAACTTGCCCTGAATGTCAACTTGGTTATCTTACTCCAGATCCTATATTAATGAGCACACATGCTGCCCCTTTCAGTGCTGCCTCCCAAAGTGTGAGGACCGAGATGGTCTCATAGTAACAAAACACCCTCTAGGAAAGTACATCCTGCCTTTTCAGTCTATTGGATAGTATCAGGAATGTAGGGAATCTTTACAGAAATATTTCCAACATTCACCTAAGTATAAACTCCAGATAACACACATAAGTTTATAATCTCTAAAGTCAAATGGGTCTTTATACATTATTATTATATTTGCACATTTTTTGGAGAGAATAGAAAGCTAGCACCAGGGTGCCTGGGTGGCTCAGTTGGATAAGCGACTGCCTTCAGCTCAGGTCATCATCCCAGAGTCCCAGAATCAAGTCCCACATCGGGCTCCCAGCTCCATGGGGAGTCTGCTTCTCCCTCTGACCTTCTCCCCTCTCGTGCTCTCCCTCCCTCTCTCTCTTTCTCAGATAAATAAATAAAATCTAAAAAAAAAAAAAAAAAGCTAGCACCAATTATACATTAGCTAAAGTACAAAAATATAAGAATTAAAACAGCAAAGAAATGTTAAGAATGAAGCATGAAATGATTAACCAATTTGTTCAATATCTTGGGTTCATTTTAAATACATTTAGATTGACAGCTTCAATTCCCCATAGACATCTTTTGGCAAATAAATGCTGAATAGCATATTTATAAAATTTCCACATTGCTAGACTTGGAGATTTTCTCCTGTGTCCTCCTGCTCTTTGTAGGTTATTTTTCATTATCAAGGGTAGTTGAGTCTATAGTTCTTTCATAAATTAATGTTTTCATTAATGTGTGTATCGAAAGTTTAAAAAAATCAAGCTGCTGGCACATGAGCCAAAAAAAACTGTGAAAATGGCAAAATTTTTATTATTCATGATAATAAGGCTCTCCTTTTTCCTGAGTCTCTCCCCACTCCTGTGAAATTTTATTCTCATTAACAGACCAGGCTATACCAGTATGTTTATCATCAATATGATAGAAGTTTCTGGATACTTAAAGGACAGATTCTGTTGCTGAGATTTTCTTTTTCTTTTCTTTTTTTTTAAGATTTTATTTATTTCTCAGAGAGAGAGAGAGCAAGAGAGAGCGAGCACAGGCAGACAGAATGGCAGGCAGAGGCAGAGGGAGAAGCAGCCTCCTGCAGAGCAAGGAGCCCGATATGGGACTCGATCCCAGGACACTGGGATCATGACCTGAGCTGAAGGCAGCCGTTTAACCAGCTGAGCCACCCAGGCATCCCTATTGCTGAGATTTTCAAACCCCATGAAGTTTGGAATGGGTGGTTCCTTGTAATAGCAACAGGTCAAATTGTGTTCTGGGTTCTAAGAAGAGAAAACATTTTAGAATAGCATAATAATGAAAATAAAAAAGATTTTCTGTGCTTTTTTTAAAAAATTAATTCATTTTGCCATGAATACGTTCAACGGTATTAACTAAGCACCTGTTAAGAACCCGTCCTAAAAAAAATAATGACTTGTCTTCCTGCTAGAGGTGCAAATAAAAAGATAAAAAGATGACTAAAATGCAGTCTTATTCTCAAGGAAGTCTAGAAGCACGCACGCAACAAGCATTACAATGGTGCTATGAGCTCTGTATCAAGAGTATGCATAGGGAAGTGTAGAGGCACAGACCAGTAGAGTCCAAAATCTTTGAGACAACAGAACGAAAACATCATGAAAGCCTTCAAAAAAAGGAGGGGGGGTGTTAAAAATGAGTTGGGGACTTCGGGTGTGGAGGAAACCTGAGGGGTCTTCTCAGAGGGTAGCCATACAAGGCTCGTGAGGGGCACTGTGAGTGGTTCAGAATGGGAGGGGATGCAGCTGAAGAGCCGGAGACCAGATCCGGAAAGGCCTGGCATCCCATCCCAGGAGTGTGATATTATCCTCTGATCAATGATTTGATATGTAATTTTGTGTGTCACTATTTCTCTGAGGAACCTCAGCTAATACGAATAGGAAAACACCAAAAGGTTAAAACCAGGGAGTAATGTGATCAGTCATATACTGTGGTGAGTAGTGTCAGTGGAAGTTCATTCTTTTATTCGTTTTGTAAAAAATGTGTTAATTTTGTAAAAAGTGTGTGTGTGCGCGTGTGCTCCCGTGTGCACATTTAGTACCTACTCTGTATTAGGTACTGGGACAGCATCAAGGTTCCAAACATTAAAAAAAAAAAAAAAAAAAAAAACAGTAAACACAACCCCTGCCCCCTTCATGAGTTAAAGTATTTACCCTATTCATTTGTCAGACAGGAAATCAAGTAGGAGATTATTGAAAAAAAACCCTCAAGGAATAATGGGAGCAAAAATGACAGCTTGTGACAAGATGGATTAAGGAGATATCACTAGCAAGGCCCTAGCAAAACAAATGAATGTAGGGCTAGGTGTGATTTAATAGTGAAAAATAAAAGGAAGATGATTCTCAGGTTTCCATCTTGGGAACAGCACAGAAAAAACACTCAGTGGGACACCAAGCAATTCATGTCAAAGAGCTAAACTATACGAACACAGACCCAGGTGCTTCATGAGTTTATCCGTTTAGTAAAGAATCCTATGGGGTAGATATTATTATCCTCCTGATTCTTCTGCAGATAAGGAGACTGAGAATGGGGAGGGTTAAATGTCTAAACTGATGCATCTTGCATGTGGCAGAGGGGAACTCAAACTCAGGGCTGAACCAGCCCTCGTCCTTTCACAGCTTCGAGGTGACAGAGGCATGCTGCCCCTCAGGTCCTTCTCAGACGAGCGAGGAAACAGAAAGAGGAAGAGCTAGAAGTTCCTTTTTAAAAAAATGTAATTTTTCACAGCGTGAAAATTTACATTTAGACTTTTACATGAGTGTGCAGATCACCAGGGAAACGTAGCTGCCCTGTTTGATTCTTCCGCCATGTGGGTTTAACATGATAGATTAACAATTGTTTCAAAGTCATAACCAACACATACTTCCTGATTGACTGACTTACAGAATTGGAGAGGTTTAGGTTTTCTTTTAAGGAGAACAACTTGTAAATCATTAACCCAACACTTCCTTTGCACCCTTTCAGCCCCCTCTGATTTCCATTAGGTGTACTCACTGATTGTGCACGTGTCCTTGGCTCTGATTTACACATGATAATCCTGTTCCAGCAATAATCTAGCATCAGGTGCTTTGACATAAAGGTACTCTCACTATACTTTTTGAACATTATCTTTAGGCATCATAAAGATAGGCTGTGCCACTTTTTTTTTTCAACTGCAAAATAAAGTTCCTCAATGCCAAGAGATACCCAATGCGCTAGCACTTGTGTGTCAAGCATCCTTCTATGTCCTTCATAGATAGTGCTCATCTATTCTTGACAATGGCCTTATGAGATTATGTTTATGATTATGCTCTCATCTTACAGATGAGAAACTGAGACGTAGGTAACTTCAAGGTCACGGGGCTAGAGAGCAGGTAGCAGAGCCCGAAGTCAACCCAGCGTCCAAAGTCAGCTCCTAACACTGCACTGCCTCTCCTATAAAGGATCTTCATCCTTCAACTCTCAGCCTCCTACCTCCAGAGCCAGCTGTATTCTTTCTCAGGCAATAGTAAAAAGCAAGACTGATGGAATTCTCCCAGCCCATAAAACAAGGGTTGGGAGTAGGCTAGAATTCTGAGTCACTGCCGTCTATACAGTACAGATTTGAAGAAGCCCAGATTACATGGATCATTTTCTGTCCTTTCCATATAAATCCAGGAACTGACACCTTGAGTGGACTTCATGGCCCACCTTCTGCTCCAGAAGCAACACCAGGACTGAATTCCCTACTGCAAGTCAAAGCTCAGAAGAAAAAGGTTAACAAGTCTAGAAGACACATCTCAGGAGTCAGAGATCTTGCCAATAATTTACCAGCCACATCATTAATGGGGACTTTGCACCTTTTATTGGAAGATTGAGATGGAGGAAAAAGCAAAAAGTTTGGATTTACACAAGCCTAGGGTTTGGGCGTAGCCCTGCCATTTGCTTGGTTAGTGATACCATAGAACACATCTAATCTCCCAGAGTCTCTGTTTTCTCATTTGTAAAAAGGAGACTAAAACTATTTTATTATGTTATATAAGATATAACTATGTAAACTGTAAAAGCACTAATCAAAGACAAGATGTTATCATTATAGCTAAGCAACCAGAGGTGATTATCCTTGGTTGTTATACACACAGTCCAATGAGCTGCACCATTCTAAATATGAACTACTGGGTCAAAACTTTCTTTTTTTT